>PVJI01006007.1:0-90686 GCA_004026765.1 Micronycteris hirsuta | reverse complement strand
CAGGAAGCTCAGAGAGTCCCAAAGAAGTTGGACCCAAAGAGGAACACACCAAGACACATCATAATTACATTACCCAAGATTAAAGATAAGGAGAGAATCCTAGAAGCAGCAAGAGAAAAGGTGACAGTTACCTACAAAGGAATTCCCATAAGACTGTCAGCTGATTTCTCAAAAGAGACCTTGCAGGCAAGAAGGGGCTAGAGAGAAGTATTCCAAGTCATGAAAGGCAAGGACCTACATCCAAGAATACTTTATCCAGCAAAGTTTTCGTTTAGAATGGAAGGGCAGATAAAGTGCTTCTCAGATAAGGTCAAGTTCAAGAAGTTAATCATCACCCAACCTTTATTGTATGAAATGTTAAAGGGATTTATATAAGACATGGAGGGATATCAACAGGGGAGTGGTAGGGGGAGAGGGGGGGAAGGGCACAGAAGAAGTAGCATAAATGGGAGGTAGAAAACAGACAGGGGAGGTTAAGAATAGTATAGGAAGTGCAGAAGCAAAAGAACTTATGTGTATGACCTATGGACAAAAACTAAAGGGTGGGGGTAAGGGGGTGGAGGGGGAAAAATGGGACAACTGTAATAGCATAATCAATAAAATATATTAAAAAATAAAAATAAAAAAAATTTCATCAGGAAAAAAGAAAAATACAAATAGCAAAAAAAAAAGTAAAAGAATATTAAAACCCACAAAAAACAAAGAACTACCAATTAAAATAGCAATGGATATTTTCTCCTATGAAACAAATAAATATTGAAAATCTCTGCTGATAGAAAAAGAGGAAACATATTCTTTAAACTTTTGTTAGTGATAATAATTGGTCTAACATTCTGTTTAGCAAATTCTCAGTCTCAAAGAGGTGTACATCCCTTGGTTCAAAAATTCTGCTTCTAGAACTTTATTTAAAGGGAATACCTGAATAAGCACATAAAAATGTGTGCTTGATAGTATTCATCACAGCTTATAATAGAAACTGAAACCCACCTAAATGAGTGCCGGTGGTGACTGGTCCAGTAACTAATGGTACACACCACAGATCACCTATAGGCATCAACAATGCAGATATAAATTTGTATTTATTAACGTGGAAAATATACTCTGTATGTTGTCAATGGGAAAAAAGAGCAGGCTAAAAAACTAAGAATTTATGCCCCCTCTTTTTAAAAAATAATGAAAATCTATATTTGTACATATAGAAAAGGTATACATCAAGAAAAAGTTTTAAAAGAAAAATAAAATGATCATTAATCTGATTATTAGTGAGTTACTAATTAAAAAAGAGAAAAGTAATGAATCTCTTTTTATTTTTGGACAAATACATCACAATGTGTTTCTGTCCATAACCATGGATATAACGACAAAATCGTTTTTTAAAGATGGCATTCCCACATCTGCCTCTTCAGGTCACTCCAAGGACATGGTCACAGCCAGGCTACTGGAGGGTGAAGATCTCTCTGAACTGAAAAATGATGGTGAGTCAGTGAGACAAGCATGGGTTTAGGTGTGGGGCTTCTTGATAAATGTTGTTTCGGGTTTTAACACAACACTAATGTCTGAGAATGAGAATACAAGTTTCCAAAAAAAGTCAAGGGATGAGGAGTGTGTATGAACCAGTCAGGAGAGAGCTGCTCAGCCCGACCCCCTACCCCACAACACCCACACAAAGCATGTTCTGTGCACTTCTGGAGGCATCTAATACATCCAGCAGTGTTTCTCAGGCATTTCCCATCAACTGGCAAGCTGCTTCAGACTGAGAAGTACACCTCACTCATCACTCATGCTATTGCATTGTGCATTGAGCATGTAATATGCGCCAGGCACAGGGCTAGGCACCAGGAATACAAAGGTCAATGCAAACAAACCCTGCCCCTCCCAGGAGCCCATGGGGAGGGGGGCAAACCCATTAAATAGGTGATTTCAGTGTTTTTTTTTTTATTATTTTTTTATTGTTGTTCAAGTACAGTTTTCTGCCTTTTCCCCCCACCCCTCCCCACCACCGCAGTCCTCCCCACCTCCCTCCCCTGTTTCCACCCCCGCCTCTTGTTATTGTCCATGTGTCCTTTATAATTGTTCCTGCAAACCCTTTACCCTTTTCCCCTATAATCCCCTCCCCTCTCCCCTCTGGTCACTGTCAGCCTGTTCTCAATTTCAGCGTCTTGGGTTATACTTTGCTTGCTTGTTCGTTTTGTTGATTAGGTTCCTGTTAAAGGTGAGATCATATGGTATTTGTCTTTCACCGCCTGGCTTATTTCACTTAGCATAATGCTCTCCAGTTTCATCCATAAGGGCTTCATGAGGGTTGAGTGTTGAGCGTTGAGCTTAACTCTGTCCTAACCTGTTTGTTTAGTAGAGTTTGGGGAAAGCTTCCTGGAGAGCTATCCACAGGGGAAGGTGAGCAGCAATTAACTGGGACTGGGGATACAGGAGACAGTGAAGACGGGGTTCCAGGCAGAGGAACTTTTCAGTACAGAGCCTTGAGGTGAGAGGTGGAGACTCCCAATGTGAAAAGGAAGCACAGTGAGCCAGGCTGGTGGTGAACAGGAACAGAAGTTTTCAGTCCTGGCCTCAGTGAGATATTAAATAAACAACCAGCCAGGAAATACAAAACAAAGCTCCACCCAGGTCCCACTCCACCCCAGTCTAATTCAATTGGCCTCTGTGGGGTGGGGGTGGTCTTTGAACCTGGTGCCCCAGCCCCCACTGCTGGACACCCTCCCTGCTACCTGCTCACCAGGTCAGAGTCCCCCAGACTGTGGCTCTCTCCCTTTGTCTAACATGCCTTAGCCTGGGTCATTGCGCAGTGTGCAGGGAGAATCAGGAACGTGGGGAGGGTATGAAGGGCTGGGTCACCAGGCTAAGAAATTTGAATTTGCCTTAAGGACAAGGGAGTGCCTGGTTGAATAAGTCTCTGTGCCACAACCCACCATTAATAATAACCTTCAAAGAGACTTCAGTGTGTTTGCCAAAGATCTGGATTTTTATGGTAACCACCTGGGTATATAAATGTTTTGTGCAAAGGAATGGGGTATAAGGAAACACAAAAATAGATATGTGATAGAATGGGTTATAAATCTATACTTCAGTACACTCAGAAGATTCATTTCTGAATAGGTGCATGTAAATTGAAAACTTGTAAAGCAAATCATAAGGCCACCTGGGGAGGTTGCTGTTTAAAAAGTCAGTGAAGTAAAACCTACTGAAATGTTAACAATAACTCCTAATTTATTTGTTCTGCATTATTTGGGTTTTCATATGCAGTAATGAGTTTTTAAAAGATGGCACACACATGGAATGTTTGCATATTTATGTAAACCACAAAGTATGTTTCACTTCATCAGAGAGAACTAGTAGGGGCATTTGAGAATAAATATGGACTCGTTTTCAGACTTAAATTTGAAGTTTAAGGATTGATTTTGAGAAAATGATATAACCTTTCAGAGACTTTTTTTTCCTTGTTGATAAAATGGGAATAATACCTCCACCCACCTTGCAGGTTTGTAGTAAAGGCTTATGAGCAGGTAAAAGTCTGGTGCATAGTAGGGGCTCAATAAATGGCAGCTATTATTAACCTGCTTTCATAAGAGTTTTAGGGGCCTTAAAAATTCAGGGGCTTCTTGGAGTTTGAACTTCCCCAGCCCTTCCTAGGTTTGGTTTCCAAAGCAGATTTTATGGGTGAAAATGGTTGGTTGTTGCTAGGTGTTTCTCATTTACTTAACAACGTCCTGGTATCTAACCAGAGCCAGAAAGAATAATTCAGCATTACCCTTAGAAGATGAAAATAATTTTTTTTTTTTGGCTGACAAGCTCCAAAACTCAGTGAACCTATTACATAATTCCAAGCGGTTAATTGGGACCGTATTTTATGGCTCACGCCTGTGAGCCCCCTGGGAAGCGGCAGAATTCCCATGCTCTGGGTCAGATGAAGCTCGGGAGTGTTTTTGAAGCTCTTCTGTGGTTAGGGTGGATGACTAGCAACACCTGCTTTGAAAGTTTTCCAAGCCAAACGATTTCTGTTGTGCTGCACGTCATGGAACCCTGGGGCCTGAGCAGAGCATTTTTCATGCACTGGAACTGACCCCAAGCTGCTGAAGGGGGACAATTCCGGCCTGCTCTTGCTGCAGGGACCCCAGCAATGCACCCCCATATGGTGGTGGGGGTCTGGGGCACCTCCAGTTTTTAAGATAGATGCCTGCTGGTGCCTTTTCCATCCTTAATCTCCCTAATCGAGAATAAACTCTGGGGACCCCTGAGAGGAGATAATTTTAAACTTACTACAATCCAGCTTGATAACCCCCAACATTTTAAAATTACATTTTAGAGTGAAATTAAGTAGGGTGAGCAGACATCCTGGTTTGTGTGAGGTTGTCCGCAGTTTGGATCCGTTATTTCTGGGACGCATGTCATTAATAAAGCACCCTCTCTCACTCTCCAGTGTGCTCTGGTTAGTAACATACATTCTGTCATCGCCCACACCTTAGTTAGGTCCGTGCAACCTGGCCTCTGCCAACCTCCTAGCTCCTTTCTTTCGCTTTGCCCTCTTGGTGCCAGCCATTGGCCTTCTTTTCATTCTTTGAAGACATCAGGCTCTTTACTGCCTCACGGCATTTGTCTGATGCCAGAGGGCTCAGCCTCAAATCTGTGTGGCTTGCTATTTCTTGTCATTCAGGCCTGAGCTCAAGGGTCATCTCCTCTAAACTGGCCCCAGTCCGCACACTATCACTCCACCTCGTTTTATTTCCTCCACTGTATATCATAATCTGAAATTATTCTCTTAATTTATTCGTGTGCTTATTGTTTATCACCCTCCACTAGAATGCAAGCTCCGTGAGGACAGGGCTCTTGTTCGCCAGGTTTGCTGTCCCAGCCCAGCTGCTGGAACAGAGCCTGTTACACAGAAGGTGGTCGGCAAACGTTGCTGAGTTAGTGAATGAATGCAGAAATCTGGCTTTGTCAAAAAGTGGAGAGAAATGGTTAAAACGGGGTTGTTTAGACATGCAATTCATTCACTATTTTTAAAAGTTTTATTGAGATTTAATCCATGTGTCATACAATTCACCTCCTTAAAGTGCATGATGGTTTTATGTATATCCGCAGACTTATGCATCTATCTCTACCATCAACCTTAGAACATTTTCACTACCCCCAGAGGAACCCCACACCCAAGTCACCCGTACTTTGTCACCACTCCAAGTCACCTGTACTCCCAGCCCAGACGGCCACCAATCTGCTTTCTGTCTCTATAGATTGGCCTATTCTGGACATTTTATATAAATGGGATCGTGCGATACATGGTCTTGTTTCACTTAGCACAATGTTTTCAAGGTTAATTAATATTGTGTTATGTCACGTACATGTTCTGATTTATGAATTGTACCCCTGGATCAAGGTAGACCATCAGAAGGCTGTAAACACTGGGATGGTCTCAAAGGGCCTTCACCATGGCTGCTCATCAAAAGCTCCTGCCTTCCCCCAGCTCCTGGAACTTTTAGAAAACCCAGAGTATGGCTCTACTCTAGCGTCTGGGAGGTGCAGCCCGGGTCGAGTACCATCAGTTTAGCTAATTACCTCCACTGGGTTGTTATTTAATGTTATGCATTTGACTTTTATTTAATATTGCAAGGAAAGATCATGCAAAACTTGGTGCTGCATAACCCCTAACCAGGATGTTGGGGAATCAGATCTTGGATGTTTGTCATTTGACAAGCATAGAATAAGGGACAAACCACAGAGATGGGGGTTCTGACAGGCTTACGTTCTAACTTAAGCGTTTTCCTTTGGCAAGCTGTTCAACCTCTTAGCACCTCAGTTTCTTTACCTGTAAAATGATCTATTTTCTAGGGTTGTTTGGAAGCAGTAAAAAAACTAGTGTCTGGAAAGTACACCCAAATTACAAAACGTATAGAAGTATGATTTGTTCTTATTGTTAGAATGTAGAATCGTGGAATCTTAGGTGTAGAATAGGACGGAGTAGAAGAAGGAGTAGTCTGAAAGTGGAGAACTAGTTCTACGTCTGGTGGTCCAGGAGCTGAGCAACACCCTCACTTGTTTTGATTTCTCTTCCCTCTTCTATAAAATGTTACGGTTGAGCCAGGTGATAACTAAAGACCCTTCAAATGAAAAAATTATACCAGCCAGTCATTCTCTGACTGTTACAGGTACTCTAATACCTCAGATGACTTCCTGTAGCCTGAGCTGACTCTCCCTTGACATTACTTTTAACGTACATGTAACTACTTCCATTTAGTTACTATGCAGATCTCTTGTGAAATCGGCTTCTGTCACGTGCCCCACCGAAGCACTTTATTATTACAAGAAGATGCTATATAGAAAAAGAGAGGGTACAATATATTGACCAACAATAGGCCCACCCTATGTAAAAGTTGATCATATTTCTTTATCTTATTTGGGAACTATTTTAAAGGAAGTTATTGATAGTATTTGACTTCAAATATTACTGAATTTATACATAAAACAATCATGATATTTTCCTACATAACTATAAGAGCATTACCATATGTAATGAAATTAAACATTTCTGATATCATTTAACATCCAGTCCATATTCAGATTACCACTATTTTCTCAAAAAGTCTCTTAGAGATGTTTTGTTCGAACCGGAATGAATGCATTGAAATGTGTGCCCTTGCAATGTCTCTTAATCGAGAGTCTCCCTCTTGGGTGGTTTAGTCTCCGTGAACTTGACAAGTTGAAGAGACTTGACTAGTTTTTCTGTAGGGCATTCTACTTCTCCTTTTTTAGATCTGCCCATTTCTTTGTGGTGTCATTTAACTTTTTCCTCCATCCTCTGTATTTTCTGTATGCTTAGAGTTAGACTAAGTATTGATTAGATTTAGTTTAAGCAATTTTGGCAAGAATGCTTCATGACCCTGAGTGTTTTCTTTGCTTCCCATCAGGAGGCAATGTAGTACCAGAGATGCGGAGGACTCCCAACTGCTCGCTGCAATTTTAGTTCCTTGGTATTGGTTATGACAAGCATTGGAGAGAAAACAAAGTAGAAAAAAAGACAACATTTTATTTGAGTGGCTACTAGCACTATAAATTATACTAACTTATGGGAGCTGTTTACTCTTCTTTCTTAATTAGAGAATAACACTGTTATGATTATGTATATCATTAAATCATGTGCCAGAACCATTTTGGGATAAGTTCTATTTGCTTAGTCAGAAAGGCCCTACGCATGCCTGCGTGGTCTTCAAAGACTGCTGTCGGCAACTCTGTGGTTTCCTCCCTCAGTCGTTGCCCCTCCCCCAAACCTAGACGAACAGTGTAAAGCATCTTCACTCATTTCCATGAGAGAAAATTTCCATTTCTCTCTCTTTCTCTCTTTTTTATTATGTCTTTCATCTTAAATATCAGCAGTAACAATAAAAACCAACGTAACATTAGACGTGATATATTAAAAAGAAAATTTAATTACTTATGATATCCAAATTTCTCTTTCATGCCCTCTTTTCTTTGCCACAAAAAGAAATAATGTAAGAGTCTATTTATTTAGGATTTACTAAGAAATTAGTCTATTTGAAAGGGAAAATAAATGCAGCTGGGAAATCTTGGCATCTTTTTGTCCCATTCTTATTATTCATTATAGTTACAGGAAGACCCTCATCTGTTTTCTAATTGTTTCTTGCACTTGGGAGTGATTTTCCCCCTGTGTCAACTGTCCCGTACAGTACCTATAAGAAAAGCCCAAACATTTCCTTCGGGCCACCATCTTGATTTCTCTCTGATAGCGATTTTATCACTAGACATTTCACTGCTGCTTGATTCTTGTTACTTTTTAAATTGTCCTTAGTTAGTTCCTTGATCATCAAAAAGTTGTGGCATTATTTATTTTTACATCAAGCAATCTTGGTGCTTCTGTGATTAATATACTTTTATAGTTTCCTATCCTCCCTTCTTTTTCTCTTTCTTCCCCCTGCTGCTTCATATTCTCTATCCCTTCTCACTTTTTGTACTTTTAATTTGCTTGCTATTAAAAAAGCAGAATATGTTCTATTATTTGCTCTGTATTTTAAATTCTAATTCTTTAAAGTAGATGCAAATGTTTGGGGGCAGCTTTCCTTCCTGAGGGATTTGTATATTATCAAGAAACCTATACTAAAAAGTCAGTTTTGTGCCCTGTGAAGGACAGTTTGAGGAATTTAAGTAGGCTGCTGCTTTTACCTCTTCTATCCTTTAGGCTCTCTAAAGAGACAATAATTCTGGCTTTTCAGAATTTGGTATTTCAGTAGGCTTTTCTAGTTCCTGTTACATCATCTTTGATAAATGCTTATGAGATGAATAAATTTTCAGTCAGCCCTGTGTGCATAACTTATTATTTGTGAAACTGTGTTATTAAATGATCCCGCATAATTAGTACAGAAGGCAGTCACTTCAAGAAATATGAGAAATAATTCAGTTTAAGCCACTAAATCATTAAGTTTGGGATTTTATCATGTCAATAAGTTCAAGATTTCCTGTGAGAATGAGCCAACTTCAAAATATACAAGCTTCTAACATTTTCTAATACAGTTTTTAGAAAGGTAGAATTAATTTTTCACCGTTCCCTCTTTCCCCTCCCTCCACCTCACCTGGGATGGGTGGATGGTTCACTCCACTCTGTAAATTTACTGTCAATAAAAACTAACAAGAATATTTGCATTGAAACAGTTGTCTTGTGATGTCACTTCTTAAATATAATAAATGAAACAGATGATGCATAGCTTATGCATACTCTTTGCATAGAGGTGAATAAGAGATTTACCATTTGGTGTAAGATATTTACATCCGTTCATCAAAATATGACTCCCTTTGTAGTCTTCTAAAGCCATTCCTATAATATACATTATTATGGTAATTTAAAAATGGAACATAGAGTAGAAAAAGAACATGATAAATGCATATCATCTTACTCGTTATAGCTCTAGTAAATTTTGTACCTTAGGCTATACTGAATGCATTCTGAGTTTCTCAGGCAACACTCATTTGGGAAATGTGTCAGTCAACAGGCTTCCTTTACTCATTATTGTTTAGCCTAAAGATCTGAGGAATCTGTTTTTATTCTGTTATCAATTTATTTCCACGAAATGCCCCTGCCTTTACCGACTTGAATGAACATTTCCTTTCTTCCCATTTATAACGATTGTAAAGCCAGACCCTTTTCACCCTCATTTCATCAACTATTTCCAAGGGCTGCACATTTCTTTTTCCACAGGATGCATTCATCTACAAATTAGTAGAACAGATATTTCAGAAACGGCAGCTGAGTCCCTGAAAAAGTATTTGTCTCCTCTCTCAAAGCAACGGGGAGAGAATATCTTTCAGCATTATTTTTCTATGTTTTCTAAGCATTAAATCCTTTCGCTCTAATCCTGGAAAAATAAGCGGGGACACATTTGTTGAATCACACAAAGGGCAGGTGGTTTCGACCTCGGCACAGACACAGGCTGCGGCCTGGCCGTCCGGGCGCTATCCTTCCCTGCAAAGGGTAAATGATTTAGAGGCCTAGAGAAACTTAATTTTTCTTGATCACCATGTGCAACCCGGAATTTTAATGGCAGGCATAATTAATTCTTCTGATGTTAATCATCAGGGCTGGGCTCCACAATTATCAGTCTGGTGCAGCTGGGGCATGGTGCAGACATGAAAAATTAGGAAAATGAATCAGTAATAGGGTGGCAGATTTAATCTGCATCATGAAAACAAAGTTAAAAAGAAGAAGATCGAGAGAATTTCAGCTGAAGCTTTTGTGCCAATGCGCAGTGACAGAACTGAAAAATGTTGCCGATGTCCAAAGTGATTGGTAATTACCAAGCCATTGAATTTTTTATTGTCAATTTATCATTGCGCCAGAGGTTAAATTTAACATCTTCTTCTAAAGCCATCACTCTAAGAAGGCTCACTGCGTACCACGTGGCTCAGAGTCAGCGAAAGGTTAATCAGGTATTTCTTTAGTTTGCATGTGTCTCCAAACCCGCCTTCCTCCTGGGCTGTGCCAGGCCATTGCTGAATGTCTGCCATGGGAGGTTTTCTACTGTGTCTTACCTATGACTTTCAGATAAATATCAGGTTGCATTGGCCACACACATCCCTCTCTCTCTGTTGGCATTTACTAAGAGCCCTGGTGCAAGAAAAGAATTATTTCTCAAGTAAGAAAAAATCCCATCATTTCAAGCCCTGGGGATACTTCATTAAGGTGCAGCTGAGACAAGGGGCTCTTCTCTCTGTTTCAAATGCTATTTTGTCAGAGACATTGGAAGAAATGATACAACCTCTTCTTAAAACAAAATAAAATTGCACAATAATTTTATATGATTCAGATTTGATTATTTTTTTACTTCTTTTTTTTTTGCACAAGATATCCCTTTATTAATAGTTGCAAAAAGCTTAGTTTAAGAGGAAGGAGATATTTATCCATGTGAATATTGAATACTTCAAATAACTGTTTCTTTAAAGACCTTTCTGAAATATTTGAACAGATCCAGAGCAGATATTGAAATTCCACAGGAAAAACTTATTTTAAAAAAATGACTTTGCTTAATTCAGTCACTGCCCCAATCTATAACATCACCTGTTTCATCTTTTACTTATCTGCTTGCTTGTACCTCTTCTTCCAGATGCATTTTGAAATATAGAGCAGTCTCTTATGAAAGGAATGGTATATATTTTCTATAAATTAAAAATGGAAATAGCCGTAAGGGAGAATTGAAAAAAAATCAAAGTGTGTGTTAATTACTGCAATTCATTACTCAAATAAAAGTGGGCTCGACTTTGCATTGGATACAAATTCAGGGACTGAAGACGTTTGTGAAAGACAAAGCCTGTGCTCGTGATCATGTTAAATTGCAGATCAAAGGCTCTGTGAATCCGCGCCTGGTAGACGCTCCTCAGGGGATAGGCTCGCGGGGCTCCATCCCAGCAGTGGGCAGTGAGTTATTACCGCTGAATACAAAAGCCGGTCACATGACCGTCACCTACCAGCAGTGGCACGGGTCCCTCTCCTGCCTGGGCTTCCTGAGACCTTGCTTTTCTGAGCCCTTGCTTTTCTATAATTAAATCTGAACCATAAAAGCCATACCTGTCAAATGACCTCCAGCTGCCCTCATAAACAACACTGGAAATTCTGCTGGTAGCAACTCTTTGCTTTTGGAAAGATCATAGGAAAATATCCTATTTAGCTAGAGACTTCCCTTCCCTTCCCTCCCCTACGTTTTTTTCCAATTCTCCCCACACCGAGCTTCCTCTTTCCTTTTGGAATTTAAGTAGAGGACTGGAAAATACACAGCAAATAAAAAATACAGTATAATTTATTGAAAAGATTCCGCTGTCTTTTCCTGAATTAGTAACCTGTCCTTTCAGGAAGAAGAGAGAAAAAGTGGAACGAAGGAATGTAATTTTTCTAACAGCATTTGGCTGCCTTTCTTTGATCATGTTTTATGGCTAGAGGATAAATTACCATGTGAAGGTTCCTGTTTAAAACCTGAGCATGTTTAGCATGATTTGGATCCTGCCGTATTTTGCATAGCTGCCTTGTGCCTGAGCAAGTTCAATGCAAAGATCAGCAGCTCAGAGCATAACACATATTAGCCCATTCTTTCCTGCTATTGGAATCCCCCCCACTATTTTAATTGGACTTTTTCCAAAACTGCAACTAATTAAGAATCAATTCAGGACCATTAGCAAGTGGGACAAGCTAGCCAGTGTTGCATATTTCAAAAGAGTTAGTTTTAATGAGAGGCGTTACTAGACGGGGTGGAGGAGAAGAAACAGATTAAAGATAGTGTAGGGACCTTCTTCAGCTAAACTGAACAACTAATGGTACATGGAAAGATGCTGAACTTGTAGTCCTCTGTAATTGATCTACTTACTGTTCTTAAAGAAACTTTAAAAACATGAATGCAGGTATTTAGAGGTACATTAGAGATTCAGTAACGATTTATAAATGTTACAAATTGTTGGCTTCTGTAGTGGAGTGCTCCTTTTATTGGAGAAACATATGCCGTCTGCTTTCAGTCCCGTTAACCTCAGCGTTGCCAAGCCGTTTTCTTTTCCCTGGGCTTTGTACTGTGCACATCTGCTTATCCAGACTTCGGTGCCTGCAGATGGTGCTTTTTAATTTGTTAAAGGGTTAGCAGTGCCATATTTCTGACAGCTGTTTTTGAGTTCCTTTAACACAAAGAAAAACTTTGCTAGAACCTGGTGCTTAGGGAGAGTAATTTGATGCTCAGGTCCTCATTAGTTTTTTGGGTTTTTTTCTACTCTTTCTTGGATCTCAGTATCCAACCCTTTGTTATTATGAGTTGCACGCAGGCTGATGTTTTTCTCTAGAGGATGAAGGTGGAGAGTTAGTATGCAGTGGACCTGCTTTGAACATTAGAGTATGACTATATATGTGGTTTTAACGGTGCAATGAATATTTAATCATTAGAAAGGATAGGCTATAAATCAAGTGTCTCAACTTGGATGACTTATCTGACGTGCTTGATTTCAGACTTAACCTCCCTCATGGACTTCTGTCGTGAGAAATTACATGAACTAAGTTTCTTCATTTGAAGTAATCATAACCCAACTACAGAGCTTTTATGATTGTAAGATAATAGCCAAAGAAAGAGACAGAGAGAGACAGATTCTTGGTTTCTAGTAGTGGAGACAGATAATAAAAATATATTACTCTATAGAAAAATAATTTTACTAAGTTTAGGTTCGATTGCATGTTTGAGATGGTATAGAGGAGATATTGAAAAAGCAATTACAAGAGTATTGGAGGCTTGTAAGTTTAAGGATTCTTTAGAATGTGTAGGGCTAAGGGAAGGCATGCATACTTATTGCGTAGGTTTTTCTCTAGTTACCATTGTTATCAGAACAATAGAGTAGCTACCATGAATCTAGGTACTGTTATTTACAGTTGGGCTTGCAGCATGCGGAAATGTCTTTTCTCTGTATCACCAAGACCTGTGGATTTTTCTGTTCTTCGTTTCTCATTTCTAGTGCTTTGACTCCACCCCTTTTTCCTCTGTTTGGACCTCCATCGTTTCTTGACTAGAAGTAGGCTGGATCTTTCATCTCCGTATCTCCAGCCCTAGCACCGTGCACAAAGTAGGTCAAGAAAAGTAAATTGCTGAATGAAATACCTCCTATTATATATTAGGACGTGTTCTAGGTTCTGAGGATATACTTGGACGGGAACTCACAAAAATCTGTGTATTTATGGACTCAGGCTCACGTGAATAGCCTGATGTTCAGGCTAGAACGTGCAAATGAATAGTCATTGTCAAACGCTCACTTGCCTGCCTGCCGAGTGAATGCGTAGGTCATTCCAGCCCACAGTTAACCATCTGAGGTACACAAAAAAGAAGCCAGAAATGATGATGAGACATCTTCTAACCTCCAAATTAAACATCAGTAAATGTTTTAAAGATGTTGAAGAATGAAGTCACCTTGGGGTCAAGGGTGGATGGTAGATTGTAGTAATGACCTCCAGTTGGTTTGTGGTTTCCTTGTACTCATACCTGTGGACCGTCCACCCTTACACAGACTCCGAACTTGACATGTTTCTTTGGCGAGTGGTATAATAGCAAATGTGAGACGGTCAGAGAGGTGACTGGGGCTTCCTCTCTTTTCTTGCACATTGGCCTGCTGCTACTGCCACTATGTGAAGAAGCCCAGCTAGCCTGCTGGAGGATGAGACTTGTGACTTGGTTGGCCTCATTGCTCCAGACAACTGTAGATCATCTTCTAGACACATGAGGCCATCTTAAACCATCAAGCTTCCAGCTGACTAGCTAACTGACCACAGATGCATGAGCAAGCCTAGGAGCAGGCAATCCTGAGCCACATCAGCAGTAGTGCCCAGCCAACCAAAGACTTGTGAGCGATGAAAAAATAAAAGGCTACTGTTTGAAGCCACCAAGTTTTGGGTGGTTACAGCAAAGACTAATCAAGGTGGCAACCGTCTTTTCTATTCCAGCTAGTCAGAATATACTGGGAGACTAGCTATTTCATTGGAAGTCCCAACTAGAAAAATCCTAGGCATGGGTTGGGGCGGGAAAGATTGTTAAAAAGGAATTGATTTTCAACCCAGGGATGTGACATTTTCGTTCTTAGGTGTAGCTTGTTCACTTGCATAGGAATGTAGAAAATAGGAGGGTGGTGAGTAGCGTGCTGGTGGTGTGGGGCGGAGTCTGCCGGGACTGAGACTCGGGAGCCCACACTGAGCAAAGCGCAAAGCAGCATGGCACCAGGGCGGGCGGGCCTCAGAGCTACCTTTCTATCGAACACACTAACGTTTTAGTGTTTTTAAAACCAGAGCTCATGAGTGCATCATGGTGTGCAGCTCATCTCTTGAAAATAAATAGTTAAGACTTTATTCTGACTAATGTTCTGAAGTTGTTAAGTAATACAGAAGCAGCCATCATTTTTAGTGTCTGCCTTTTGGAGTCATGACACTGAAGTTTTATTTTATTCACTTGTTGAACAACTATTTGCTTATTTCCTACAGGTGCCAAGGGTTGTAATTTGTGCTAGAGGTATAAACCTCTCTTTTCTCGAAGTGCTTTCACTCCAGAGGGGCTGACAAACAAGTGAGCAGAACAGATATTTACAGTTGGATGAAGGCAAGCACAGCCTGCTTGGGGGCACAGTCGGGGAGAACCTGGCTCAGCCTACCACGGGGGGTGAGCTGATTGGCAAGAACAGAGCCCTGAGGACGTTTGTATCAGAGCACTTTGGTTTAGCTGGCCACAGCTTTCAATATAGAAGGATAAATTGGAGAAACGTGGAGGTAGCAGTTCCCTCTTTACTTGCAACCTTCTCTCTCATGCTTGCTTTCTGATGGGTTCAAATGTGTTCTTGCTGGAGGAAGCCCAGGTGTTCCAAATCCAGGTGGCCTGCCACCAGCCTGAGGACTGGCCTGACCAGGTTACGTCTTCTGCTGCCTGATGGCTGGAAGGACGAGGGCTTCACAAAGCCGAGCCCTGTGTATATTTAGGGCTACTTTCTTTCTCTTGTATGTTTAGTTTCGTGTCTGAATTTCAGGAAGACTTGCTTTATGTTGGTGTGTGAGGGATTCATATTAGATTCAGATGTTACCTTGTAAAAAAAGAGAAGCACATTTAAGGAAGAGGTTTAGAGAAAGTTCTCTTTTGAAGATGTCCGTCATTTTGGAGGAGCTGCCTACCTTTGGAGCTCTCTTTCTCAGTGTGGGCATTTATCAACGCGAGACACTTGGCACAGCCTTTCCCATTTAGAGAAGCTGGAAAATACTAGGTAACTTTTTTTTCTTTCTGATAACCTTTTCAATTTTGCCAGCTGTGAGAAGGCACATAGGGTTGGTCAGTCGGGTGCGTCCACTGTGAATGCTGCCCGTGGGAGCATTGCTGTAAAGGGCCAGCGGTACGAATTCCCTGCTTTCTACGCCTTCGGTCAGCAGTGTGGACACCCTGCTTTGTGGCTGACCTCGGACTGGGTTTTTGCTCCTGGGCCTCCCTTTGCTTCTCTTTTCCAAACCTGGATCCCTAGCCCTCCATGGCAATTTTGCCTGATATCCTTCCATAATTTTTTTCCTTTAAACAAGGCAATCATTTACAACTGAGGATGTTGACGGATAAATACTTCATTATTCTAGTTTTATTAGGGTTGAGACAAAGCAGGCTGGCTAATCATATTGCTTGAGGTTAAGTTGCTGAGAACAGAATTCACTCTAGCCAGTTTTAAGGGATTTAGGAGAGGGAATTAATTGACTCCCCCCCTGTAGGGAGGGTTGAAGAAGTAGATCTAGGTTGAGCTTTGTGAAAAACTCTCCCAATTCTTTATTTATTTATTGGTGTTGTTTACTGTTTACCTTCTCTCTTGGAATGTGAGCCCATAAAGGCCGCAATCTTTGTTTTATTCTCGTATGCACTCCAAACACTAAAACAGTGTCTGGTAAATGTAGGTACTCAGTAGTATCTCAATGGTGATAACATTAATAAACGATACATAGGGAAAGATTTTAAAAGAGAGAAACCAGAAAAAAAGTCTTTCAGCCTATTCCCAAACACCATATTACAAGTGACTTTTCTGAGTTGGGAGATATTGGATTGGCCAAAAATTTTGTTCTCTTTTTAAGTACAAATAAAAGATACCTTTTTCATTTTCACCAATAACTGTATTGAACAATGTATTCACTGTTCTGTTCTACTGCCTTCTGCCATCTTTCAGGCAACTTCCTAATTCCATCTTCTCAAAAGTTTCTATCATTTTTAGCAAAGAACTGTGCCAGGTGCCTTTTGTAGTCTACTAGGGAATTGAAATATTTTTTATTAAGACAATTTTTGTAAAGACTGAAATAAATGGAAATCCGAAGGTGCAATGTCTGGTGAATGTAGTGGATGAATCAGAACTTCCCAGCCCAGCTGTAACAGTTTATACCTGGTCATCACGGAAACACGCAGTCCTGTATTATGCTGATGGAAGATTATGCGTTTTCTGCTGACTCACTCAGGACGCTTTTAGTTGAGTGCTGCTTTCAGGTGGTCTAGTTGGCAGCAGTACTCGTTGGAATTAATTGCTTGGTTTTCTGTAAGGAACTCATAACAGAGGACTCCCTTCCAGCCCCACCATGTACACCTCACCTTCTTTGGATGAAGACCGGTCTTTGGTCTGGTTGGTAGTGGTTCATTTCACAGCTGGTTACAGTTCTTTTTAAAAACAGAATGTTTTTTTTTTTTTTTTTTAAAGAACAAAACAATGTTTTCCTTGTGTTTTAGTAAAGAATTACACATGGAAATACAGTCAAGAAGGTTTTTTTCATTTAACTTATGTAGAACCCCAAAAACAAAATGATTAACATAACTAAGCAGGTGCAAATGATGTTCAACACTTGATTTGGACACTTTGAGTATGTCGGCTATCTCCCATGTGGTATAACGTTGATTGTTCTCAATGTCTCAATTTAATCATTATCGACTTCAACTGGTCTACCCAACTGTGGAGCATCGTCCAGCAAGAAATCTCCAGAATGAAACTTCACAAACCACTTTGATATGTTCAGTCGGTCATAGCACCTACTCCATTCATGGCAGAAATCTTCTTCTCAGTCATGTTTTTACCTTTCTTGAAATAATGATGCATAATATGCTGAAAATGTTGCTTATTTTCTTCCATCTTCAATATTAAAATGGCTACACAAAAATTCACCAATTTTGATGTTTTTAAATTCACTCTGATATGACAGCTGTGACAATAAAATCTAACAGAATTGTTTTGAATGAAGCTAAAGACAACTAAGTGCTACTAGAGCCACAACATGGCAAAAATCGAATGAACACTTTGGCCAACCCAATATTTGGTCATATGTTGGAGAATACAGCCAGATCAGACCTTACTGTCCATTATACAGAGCTATTTTTTCCCCAGGAGGATGAATCCGTATAAATATATATAAATATATAAATATATGTCTATTAATGTATATAATTTAGGCTCTCATTTAGATATGGATAATGTATACTTCCAGTTTACATCGCCTAAAATTTTTGATTTGAAGTTTTTATAGAGTAAACTCTAGCATTACAAAGCTTGATATAAAGCTGAGTTTAGTTAAAAATTTGAAAAAATTTGGACCAGGTAAGCCTCAGTAATAATGCCAAAGTTCATCAATGATAATGACTTTCTTATGGAGTCAGAGGAAGGGCTGGACAGCTTTCGCAGGTACAGAGACCAGAGGGGGTAGGGCATGACAATCTGGGCTTCGCATACAATGGAAGCAGTTTATAAGACTTGACCTCTAAATTATTACTTTAACTTTGATTTTGGGGGTATAGAACATTAACTTATTTTTTTAAGATTTTATTTAATTTTAGAGAGGAAGGGAAGGGGAAAGAGAGGGAGGGAGATATCAGTATGTGGCTGCCTCTCACACACCTGCAAGTGGGAACCTGGCCCCCAACCCAGGCGTGTGCCCTGACTGGGAATCGAACCAGTGACCCTTTGGTTCACAGGCCAGCACTCAATCCACTGAGCCACACCAGCCAGCGCAGCATTAACTTATTTTTGGTATGCTCTATTAACCATTATAATTCTGATGATCAAAGTTTTTGCAATATTGCATATAATTTTTCTTTTATTAGTGTCATAGTAAGGTGATGAGGTCAGCGGGAGCAGGAGAACCCCGTACTTTATAGCATGTTGAGTGTGCTCTATAAACATCACTGTCATTTCGGAAGGATTGATAACATGAGAGCAGGAATTTTAGAGACACTAAAGCATCAGCATGTTTTTTGCTTTTCACTCTCTTTTATTTTTAGTTCTATTCTTTTTCTGTATTTAACATATAGAAATGTAGCATATATGAGAGTAGTCCAAGAAATCTCAAAAACCAATTAAATTCATTCATGAAAAATTCCATTAAAAGAACATTAAAAAATCTACTGTAATTCAGTAGGAGCCAGGAAGGGGACTTGGACCAAGTCTGACACTTCTGTTTTTAATCACTAAATTTTTATTGACAGACTTCATGGTAGTAATCCATGACTTAGTTAACCACATTTATACCCCAATAAATCCCACTCCACTGTCTGTTCTTCCCCATGTCCAAACAAACCAAAAAAACTGCCTCAAAAATGTCACACTGCTGAAACAAGTGCTAGAGGCTGAATAGTTATAGAATTAACAGTATAATTAATTGTGCCCAAGTTAGCAAGTCGCCTATTTACAATGCAGTTTTAGTTTAACAATGGCCTATTTTTGCCTGTCAGTAACGCAGGCTCTGAAGATGAATCTTCTCAGTGGGGGAAACATTTCGCTGTGGCTGGCAGGCTGGCTGGCCGGCCGCGGTCCGCTGGCCCACTGAGCCGGATCCATCAGTTGCTTGGTTTTCCAGTCACACAGGAGACCTCCCCTCCTCCCAGAGACCTGACGCTAACAAACAAAACAAATCATGTACGAAAGCTTGCAACAACCTTGATCGTCGGAATTACAGTGGATATTAGAGTATCCCAAGATCAGAGAAACCCTGGGTTTCAGTTCAGATCCATCCTGTCCAACAGCATTGTCCTCAAGTTCACTGATGGTTCATTTCACTCTCTCAACCACATCACTGCCCATGTGCAAACTGTCTTCAGGTAGAAAGATTGAAATCACTGTATTTTTTACAATCTGTTGAGAATTCTTGTAAAATCTTTTTCTCCAAAGGCGAATTCTAAAACTTACTGCTTACTTATATTTGGGTGTTATCAATGATCTATCAGACCCCAGCCTCGGGGTCATCTTCTCCAATAAGCCTCCCTTCATTGTTTGGGGGAGGAATTTCCATTTAACAATGTATCTTCCTTAATGCCCTTTTCACTTACATCTTATTAATCACTCCAAAAGATCCTCCTCTTTTTTTTGCGTAGTGGTGTATTTTAAATACACGATATCATTAAGCTTAGATACCGTGTGTATTAAATACTTGTTTGAAGTAGACAGAACTTTAAGTGCACCTTGCAGCTTATTCTTAGAGGGACATTCAGCAACATTCACTCCTGAGCATCTGCTCTGCACAAGGCACCCTGTGGGATTCAGCAAAGAAATCTTTCCTTAAGGTTTCATTCTTTCTTTTTAAATAATAGAAAGCACCAGCATCTGATTTGTCCAATTTTGAAGTTGGCTATTTTTACAAACTGTCCAAGAAATGAAATTTTATTGCTATATAAGAAATTGAATTTCTATCTCAAGACTTTATTTTGCCTGGTGGAGAACTTTGTTCATTTAAGATGTGTCAAATCAGGCTGATTCTCAGCTAATTCAAGGATTCTACTTTCTTGCTTCCTTACCTGAATTCTTAGTACTTACACAGAATGGAGGCAGCGGGGAGGCCATGGCACTGGCGGCTATGATGTCATCTCTCCACGCAGACAGGTCCTGTGCTGTCCTCGGTCCTGTGTGGTCTCCGTCTGCATCTATTGTGTCTCCCCTGTCCTGCTAGGCAGCCCTCGCTGGTCATCTGTCTCTCGTCTGCAGTTTATTGCTTGGTGAGGCTGCTGTAAGTTGTCTCTCCTAGACAGCACCCGCAGATATTTCTACTCAGTGGAGCCAGACTTACCATGGGGTGCAGCGGGATCTGGACCTAGCTGCTCTCCTGGGCCCACATGGTATGAGGCATTGACCACCTCTGCCTTTGTCTCCCCAGAGTCATCGAGGGAAGCCCTGCTGCTTTGTCTCCCACCCCTGAAATCAGTCTAGGAGTGATGCGTCAGGGATTAGGCCACTTCTCAGGGAAATTCACTGGCGTCTAACTATCTTGCTTGCTCTAACTCTCTCTTTCCCTTGGCCTCTCTCCTTTCTTCAGCGTTTAGAAAAACTGGCCTTATTATAAATCATGTGCTCTCCAAATCTTTTCTGTTTTAGAACCTGGGCTATGGCTATAAAACTTTTGATTCTTTTATTCTCTGAGGCAATGGCTACCACCCCGTTTAATTGCAAGAAAAAAAAAAGGTTGAAGGGCAAAAGTTTCAGAAAGCCCATCTGTCCGTACGCCACAGTGTTACCCAGCTGCGCTGGGTTTTCTTAAGGCCCACCAAACCTACTCACTACTTTTATGCAGCAGGGCCCCTGATCTGCAGTTTCCCTGTCCACAGTTTCAGTTAACTGCAGTCAGCCATGCCCCGGAATTATTAAATGGGAAATTCCAGAAATAAATAATTCAGAATTTTAAATTGTGTGCGTTCTGAGTAATGTGATGAACTCTCGAGTGACCTACTCTGTCCCATGGAACATGAACCATGCCTTCATCAGCATCTCCACGCTGAATACGCTCCCTGCTCGTTAGTCGCTTAGTAGCCATCTTGGCCATGAGAGTGACTGTCGGGGCATCACCATGCTTGTGTGCGAGTGACCGAATCATCGCCTAACACTGCATCACAGTGTCTCCATCGCTCTCCTCACTCCGTCTCGCCACGTAGGCACTGCACCATCTCACGTCATCTCAAGGAGAAGGGTGAGTGCAGTACAATAAGGTATTTTCAGTGACTGAGACCACATGCACATAACTTTTACTATATCCTGTTGTTAGAATTGTTCTATTTTACTATCAGTTGTTGTTAATCTCTCACTGTGCGTAATTTATAAATTAAACTTTATCATAGGTGTGTAGGTACATGAAAAACATAGTATATATAAAATTTGGTACTATCTGTGGTTACAGATATCCACTGGGGGTCTTGGGACATGCCTCCCATGGGTATGGGGTCTCCTGTATTTCCAAGTCAGTTTTCAACCTTTTCTTCATGTGTTGCTCTGCTTTGCAAGGCCCACCTATCTGAAGGTCTAAAGTTCTACCTGTTTTATGACACTTGCCATAACATGTATAGGGATGGATGATTCCTGATCTCCTTTCCAAACAGCCCAGGAAACTGAGCAACTCAGCCACTCCCTCCCTCCTGAAGCCCAAGAATCATTTCTGGAGAATAGGATCGCTGTAAGTTATAGTGGAAAGAGTTAGCCACTGATGCAGTTTTCCCAGTTGGTATAAACTACTAGCCATCATAGTTTTAATGACAGCACCCAGTCTTCCTTGGTTATGGTTACAGGAGAGAAAGATAATATGAAGATGATTCACTTATGAACGAGATGAATTGGGTTGTAATACTCAGGAAGGTGGTGGGAGTATGCAGAAATTGGGATAGAGACAGGGAGACTGGGGTTGGGTCTTTATTTGTGCTGATTTTTAGAATGCTCAGTAAACCATGCAGGACTTTTACTTGACTTTGAATTGTCTTCGCTTGTTGTGAGGTGTCCTGGCATTTGCCTCAGGGCACAGCAGCACATCACACTGCAGAAGACAATACTCTCCTGGACCCCATCCACTCACCTGGCAATCTATTATTTCAAAACCAGGTAGATGTTCAGGTATAGGCCATGTAGATAACAAAACAAAAGCAATAAACTAAGGCACAAGTGGAGGGCAGACTCTTTTCTTCAGACAGACTCTCAGTAAGCACTGAGGTTATGGTAGAGTCGGAATTCAGTGGTTCAGACTGAATCCTGCAAGGTCCACAGGACGAGGCAGAGCTCAGCCTCTCTGAAGAGTGGCCCTAACAGAGTGGCTAACAGAGTCACCTAATGGTAACTTGACAAGTATCTAGGTCTTAACAAGTGCCCTGTGTTGGGGTCCTCTCTCCTCCCAAACTCCCAGAGCCCGCATTTGAATTTTATCACATGGCAGACATTGGAGCCCTCAATTAACTTTGTTTCGGGGCTGGCATCTCCATCCCACGGAAACTTGAGACCGTTAGTAGGTGACATTGTGTGCTCATCCTCCTGGGTCATCAGCCTGGAGAGGATACTTGGGTCAGCAGAGTAGTCACAAAATGTACTTCTCTGCCCTGCTCCCCTCAATTTTGAGGTTCCCAAGGGGTGTCTTCCGCGTTCTGCAAATCTGGCTATCAGGAGACCACCTGTCTCCCCCTCCTGGTTGGGCTGGCTCTGGGAATGTCTCTGGTTGCTGGTGATGCCCGAAGCCAACAGCAGTGCTCCAGGGGCTGCTGTCAGGGCTGAGAGCTCCCAGAGCTGCTGCTGCCGCCTTGTCCACTCTACCTGCTCCTTTGCTGCCTACCTGTGCCCTGACCTTACTGCAGTCTTGAAGAACTCAGGTGGCCCCTGCCTTTTGATTCTTTTGATACTGAACACCATTGTGCTTGCATTGGTGGGTCTCAACATCAGGATGCATCTTTTCTCAGGAGGTTCTACACCCTCCACCAAATTCCTCACTCTTCCCCAATGTAAGCAGATCCTTAAACTCAAACTGGAACCTTTGGATATCAAAACACTTGCAGTCATGAAATCCTGTTGCCGTATATTCTTTTAATTCAGTGGGTTTCTAGAAGCACTCTTCTGATTTATGGACATGTCCCCTGAAGGACTCTCTCCTGCTGATCCCTTAAGCCTAACTCCAAGCCTCCCCTCAGTCCTGAGGGGCTTGCTGGGGTCTAGCATGGCCTTGTTATTCCAAGTTCACTCAGCTGATGCCTAAGCCCTGATGATGAAGGCTTAATTCTCATTGTCTGCTTTAGGATTCCTATGTGTCAATGGAGTTAATGTCACCAGCTCTCCTACAGGGAGGGTGTGGTTGGAGAGCTAAGTCTTGGAATTAGGTTGCTTTGGTTCGAATCCTGTCTTTAACAAGTTATTAGCTTTTGGGGCAGCTCACTCAACCCCTCTGTAAGCCTCAATTTTGTCATCGACAACATGGGCTAACAGGATAATTCATGGGTTATTGTAAATATTCACTGAGGTGACGTATTCAAAGCACCTTGCATAGTGCTAGGTGCTTGTGGGTGCCATAAAAGTTAATTGTAAGTAAGTGATTATGATACAGAATATGATTCAGGACTGCTGTTCAGAAAATTCTGAACTTTGTGTTTTGCTGACTGCTAATATTTTATCAGTATTACATTTTTAAATTATGAGATGATTTATGAGGAAAAAAAACCAGGGCCTTTCCACAGAGGAGTGAAAGCACACAAATCTAGAGCAAGGAAAAAAAACAGTTTAATTCTTTTGAATCTCTTCAATAACTGACTCTTGTGTGGGTAATGTCATTACCAGTGGAAAAATGAATAAAAACTCAAACTCAATAAATTACATTTTCATTGAATTTTTTTGCTTACTTTTTAAGGGGATAGGACTTTGAATTTTTGAAACACCTTTTTGCCACTTTATTTTTTATGCTCTAAGACATGACATAGTATGCATTGTAATGTATTCATTCATGTCCAGTTTCAACAAAACTGGGTGGGAATTGGTATCCCATAATTCATGTGCTAGGGTGTCTTATTACAATTATAAAATCTTATTGTAAAATGTTTTTTAATATTTATATTGTTAATTAAATGATAATGGATCTTCATAAATCCTGAACAGAGAATTATGGTTCACTAGTTCCTGCTCAGACTTCTTATTAGCCAATCGGAATATTTGATTTCTTCTACCATATTCAGATATTTGATGGTAAAGCTTGCTGATGATGCTGATTCCTTTCTATACCTCTGGAGCCACTAAAAGAAGAAAGCTCTCAAAGAAGTTTGTAACAATATTGAAGTTATTACCAGGTGGTCATTTTTGGGGGGATGTTTTTAGAGCATGTTGTGATAATTAAAAGAAAAAAAAAACCCTTTTGACCTTTAGTTCCAAAGGAGGTTTTCACACTAGGGAAAACATGTATGGTAGCTATAAAAACTGCAGTCATATCCTGGGATAAGGATTTCTTCCCCTTACACCCACAGGCACACACTCTGGTCCCCAGAGCTGTTGCAATTGGACATTAAAGAATGATGCAATGACCATCCAAGCTGAGCTCAAAAGGTCAGAAGCCAAGAGACCCTACGAGAGTGATCTAGACGTGCACTGCCCATGATGTAGCCACCGGCTTCGTGTGGCTACTGAGCACTGAAAACATGGGCATTGCCACTGAGAAAACAAATTCTAAAACAATGTTTAACTTTTAAGTTAGATTTAAATTTAAGTAGCCAGTGCATTTTTAAAACTTCAGTTTCTCAGTCACACTAGTTACATTTCAATTGCTCGGTAGTCACATGTAGCTAGTGGCTGTCAGGCAGAGCAGTGCAGCTATAGAACGCTGCCTGCCGGCGTCACCGAATCTTCTGTTGGGCAGCACTCATCTTTGGATTCAAGGGGGATGTTAAAAAGATGTCAGAGTCTTTTCTCTTTTTGTTCCACCTTATTCTATGGCCTGGCATCCACAACACGGGGGAAGTGGGAGATTCCGAAGCACAGAGGGGGATCGATAACGCAAATCTCAGAAATGGGCTTGGGGGTGGACAGCACTGTGGCCGAGGCACTGGGAGGGAAAGCTGCTACAGCAAGAGGGCGGCCACGTCTTCCAGGTGCTGCGCGTGCTGATCGTCAGGGCGTGCGTTTAGTGAAAGACTGAGAAGTAGTGTGTTAAAGAAGAAAAATGTTGAAAATAACAGCCAGCCATACAAACCTTTTCATCTTTCTCTCCCACACCACTCTTTCCCTGGGATCCAAATGTCATCTTATTTGCATTTCTTCACAAACTTTAATATTCATATCAATCACCGGGGAATCTTGTTAAAATGCAGGTTCTTATTCGGTTTGTATTCTGACAAGAAAGTAGATATTCAAATGGCCAAGGGCCACATTTTAGGTTGCAAGGATCCAGAAGGTCTAGAAAACATTTGCATTTGAGACCTTCTGTATAAACACTGTTCTAATTACTGGTTTAAACACAGACGGTTACACCTCTCCAGAAATCAATATGCCTTTGGTTTCAGACTCAGACTAGGGAAGTTTGTCTGGGAGTAGGTAGTGGAGGGAGTCTGTTGTTTTTGGAGAAATTAGGCTCATTACCTGGAATCCCAAGACTGGTATAAATATGTTCCCATGTTTTCATATAAAAGTAGGAGATATTTAAAAATTGAGGAGCACTGCCCTGCAGAAAAAAAATCCATCAAATTTCTTACATAAATAAACAAGTTACATGTTTTGTTTTAGTATTGTCGTTACTATTTTTGTAACACTAGCCCTTTGAACACAAAGCGGTTTCTATCCAATACTGTGATTTAGAGCTAGTTGAAGAAAGAATCGATTGTAGGTAGAGGCCAGCTATTGATCAGAAAGGGGAATGGGAAACTGGAACATTTCTCAAATAGAGAAAAGTTTAGAATGAGAAGCCAGAAGGCAGGGAAATTACTGTTTGGAAAAATACGGTCAGGCATTTTCACAATATTTAGATGCACTATGGGACTTTTCTGCTTCTAATAAAGATTGAGAAGCTGGGACTAGCAGAGGAGCAGAGGACCTAGAAGAAAAGAGGCATCCGTTCCTTGGTTAAGTCCTGCAGTGCAAATGGGTTGGCAAAGGAAACACAGCTGTTCGAGCTGCCCTGAGTCTAAAGCGCAGGCGGCAAACACAAGGCCCACGGGCCTAATCCGGCCCTCCACCTTGTTTCTGCCTGGTGGCAGTGCCGAGCTCTTGCTTAAGAAATAGTCACATTTATACACTTCTAAAATTACGTTCGGCCCTTTGAAGGCAACCGTGAGGCTGATGTGGCCCCCGGTGAAAATGAGTTTGACACCACTGGAAAACATCATTATGAGACTATGCTGGGAAGATACAGACCCAAAACGAAAAGACACCTGCTTCATTATATCTGCACCTATCTAGAGAGGAACCAAGACCAGGTGGAGTAGAAACCTAGTGCTCCAGACATCCACATAAGGTTCATGCTTTGCTTAGTTGCTTTTTAAATAGAGTTCCATGTTTACGGAAAAATCAAAATCAAGAGCATTTAGAGTTCCTATTTATTCATGCTCAAGGGAAGCTGAGATACTAATTTTTTCATTTGTTGTTTATCAAACAAAAACCCTTTTCACCCGGTGGCAGCAAAAACAAACAACAGCAAAGGGGTCTTTATACCCGAAAAGTAATGGTGAACAACTCAAACATGATAATGTTGTAGTAAAATAATGTGCCATTAGGTTACGGGGCCAGTGTGAGAGAGAGGGGACTCCACTGGCAATTAGGAGACCTATTGCCAAGGATAAAAGAAAATCAACTCAAGATTTAAGAGAGCTGATAGAACATGTAATGGATGAAACATATGGCCTTTTATCTTCACAGGCTAACTCCATCTACTGCCCATATCCGGGACCCACTTGCTCAGATTGCTGCCTTCCGGGGCCCCGTGGTGCCAGGACAGCTCCACCTCCCGAGAGGAGAGGGGAAGAGAGGGCTTCTGCTGCCACCTCTGGGTTTCAGGGTTTCCCTTTGCCGAAACCCTTTTCCTCTTCTCCTTCCTCTTTTTTTCCTTAAAGGAATTGGGTGTCTCAGTCATCTCTTATGAACCCCTCCTTTATGCTTTCTCAGCATACTGATATTATTTTCCAGTTCTTTATAGGTGACAAATTATCTCCCAAACCTTTGCAGATGTTTCCTCTTCCTTTTTCTTTTTTCCCTTCTCCTTTCTCAGTATCTTCTTTTGCACTTCCAGATCTCAACTTAAGTATTATTTCTTCCGAAACCTTTCTCTGGTGCCACAGGTTAAAATAGGGCCTGGTACCCATGCTCTTGTCACATTGTTGTCAAAAACCATGCATTTATCACACATTTTTGGTAGCTACTGACTCCTCACAACATTAAACTTTGAGCAGGATCAAGTCTAACTCTATTATGGCTGCGTGCTCTACTGTACAGTAAACGCTGTCTGAGACGTAACAGGCACTCAGTATATAAGAGTTCAATGAAAGAAGGAGTAATTCTTTTCCTCTCTGTATCTCTATCATTAGACACAGTGCCTACACATAGTAGGTGCTTCATAAATATCTGTCGAATAAAGATGATGCTTTAGTTTTAACATGTCAAAGAGTCTACAACTTTATAGGCAAAATAGTGGCTGGTTGCAAATTATTGAGCATCTAGATTCTTAATGAAAATTCTTTGCAAAATAAAAAGATTTTCAAAATAAGGTCAAACAACGTCTATATAACAGACTGGAAATATTTCCACTACTCAGACGCTGAGCAGAAAAGTGCCAGACATTCCGCAGGCCCCCGGGCAAGTGTTCGCACACCTCGAGGGCAACCCTACCCTTCTTCAAAGCACAGCCATTGAGTTAGAATAATGTAGCAGTTAGCAGATGAAAACCATGCTTTATTAAAAAAAGAAAAAAGAGCACGTGAAAGGTAAAGCAAGCTGGCCAGTTCTTTATAATTGCTTACTATTTCCCTATTGCATTTTAAAAATGTTACGTTTCAAGGGGCAGCTTTTTAATTTGGTTTAATTTTCTGAGGCAGCACTGCAAATAAACATCACTCAGAGAACCCAGATTCCTGCCAACTCTTCATGATGCTAAGGAGCCATGTGCAAGTGTCTGAGTTCAAATATAACTTCAGACCATTGTAAAAAGAAATCAGGCAGAGTCGAGCTGCACCAGCAGCGAAAGCTGTTCTGTTTGCCCAGTGGGGGGTCACTGCGTCCCCAGCAAGTGGGAAGAAATGAGAATACCTGCCATGGAGATTGGAGAGGGAAATTGATTGCACACATTTAAATAGATGGGCCTAAGGTTTTTCCATGACAGTAAAACCCCAGAATTGTAAGATGAGGAATTTAAGGACAAATGCTTTGAGGTGGACACAGGAGGAGTGTGGACTCCTTTTTATCCTCCAAATCTGTGCATCTTGGACACAAGCCAGGAAGGTTCTCAAACTGCTGGAACAACTGTAAATTTGGGGCAGAAAGTGCACCGAGTCCCCGCTGTGTGGCCTGGGAACCCTGCTTGCTGTGTGCTGCAGAGACCACCTCTTCCAGAGGGAGCTCATCTGGAAGGCTGTGGAATCTTGGCTCTGGCCCCATTCATTTATTGGTTGGAGGGAGAAGGTGATGGAAAACGTGCCTTGGAAAAACACAGATGGGTTTGTGAACCAGCAACCTTGTGCTTAACCCTTGATGGCCTAAGGGAATGGATCTCAGAGTGTGGTCCTGGAACTGGCAGCATTGGCAGCAACCTAGCAACTTGTGAGAAATGAACATTCGTACTTGGGGGCTGACGGTAGACCAACTGAATCAGAAACTCTGAGGGTGGGGCCCCGCACTCCGTGTTTTAAGAAGCCTTCCAGGTGGTTTGGGCACATCAAAATTTGAGGACTCCTTACCTACGATACTCAGAGAACATGAGGAAGATTTTTTACCAAAAAGAATAAGATTATGATGACTCAGAATCAATCTGTTAATCTCATGAAGGAAGGGAAAGACCAGATCATCACAGATATTTTGAGGAGGTGTGACATGTCAACATCATTAGTATCAGTTAACGTTATGAAAGGTCAGTGTAGTAGTTAGCTATCACTATGAAGTTGGTGCATAACAGACAAGCACAGCATCTCAGGGACATCCAGCAATAGACATTTTCCTCCTGAATCTGCAGGGTTGGTTTGACCTCGGCTGGGTTTCCTCTTGTGTCTGAAGGCTGTTCGATCTAGTTTGGGGTGACTTGCCTTTGCTCCTGAGACTGACAGGTAACACAGACATGTGCTTGTCCTAGCAATGGCAGAAGTAGAAAGTGACAAGCAGAAACATACAAGGATTCTTGGGGTTTAGGCTTGATATTGGCACATCTGTCAGTTCCATCTCATTCTGGTGGCCAAAGCAAGTCCTGTGTCCAAGACCAGATTCTAGGTATGAGGAACTAGAGTTGCCTGTTTAGTAAGAGGAACTGCAAAGTCACAGGAGAACGGGCATGGATACAAGTAGAGGTGAAGGGTTGAGGCAATTCATGCCATCGAGCACAATCAACAGTGAATAAGCTTCTCTTTGAATTTATAAGCCGTCTTTGCACAGTAAATCCTAAATGTGAATTTGACTTAGAAAAAAACGTATCTTTCTTTTTGACCCCAAAAGCATACTCATTTTTACTGATTTCACTTGGACTAATTGCATGACTGAAAAAAGTTGTGTGGATAAAATGCTATCAAACAGCATCGCATGCAATAGAGAAAACATTCTTGAAAGGAAGAGTCAATGAATGTGACAAACTTCAATGTTGTCTCGTTTTAAGGAATTGTCAAAGCCACCTCGGCTTTCAGCATCCTCCACCCCGATCAGTCAGCAGCCATTGACATTGAACCTCCACCAGCAAAGAGATTATGACTCTCTTATGGCTCAGGTTAAGGTTAGCATGTTTTAACAATAAAGTATTTTTAAGTTAAGGTATGTGCATTTAAAAATACATAATGCTATTTCACATGTAATAGTCTACCATATAGTATAAACATAAATTTTATATGTGTGGGGAAACCAAAAAACCTGTGATTCACTTTATTCTGGTACTCGCTTTATTGCGGTGGTCTGGGACTGGACCTGTGATATCTCCAAGGTGTGCCTGTAGTTAAGTCACTTTGTTTCCCAACAATATATCAAAACTAGTCCTTAAAAGCAAACCAAGGGAAAAGACCTTCTTCTCTACTTCAGACTTTCATTCTTAAGTAAACTCCCGGCATTCTACAAAAGGTCGTCTGATGTATACCTCTGTTTCAAATAGAATTTTCAAGCTAGATCCCAGCACGGCTTTTTGGGTGACTTAATGGTTGTCATACTGCATTCGTAATTAGCTGCTGACATGGAAGTATGGGGGCCCGGGTGGCTTGCCCATTTTCCAGGTCTGACCACGCATTGAGCAGAGATTCAATCAGGGAGAATTAAGTATCTGGAAACGTGCTGCGAGCACCCAGAGTTGGGGAGATCCCTGCCTTTTCCCCTGCTGGTCTCTTTGAGATGTGGGTCCAACGGAGGAAATAGCAAGTTGCTACAATGTAACTTCTGAAGATGAGCATTTCCCCATTCTGGTGAACAAACATACAATTTCCTTTTTGTTTTTCACAGGTAGTAGGAATGAAATTATTTTTTTCTCGTTGTCCTGAGTCTTAGAATTGTTTACAATCTCAAAGAAACCTCAGATAATTTTTAAAAACCCTTGTATCTTCCTGGGGAACAGACGAGGCACCTAAAGCAGTGATATAACTTGCTCCAAGTCACCCAGTTGGTTAGGAAAGGCCAACTGCAGATGCTGAGTTTCCTCATTACACTACCGTTTTCTTATGGGAAGGGAGTATTCGTGTTATGATGGATCATGTCCAAAATAGGGAGAATATTATGGTCTTGGACGTTAATGGAATTCAATTTTCCTATTTGTGAATTGGAGATAAATATTTTTGTAAAGGGCTTAGAATGTTTGAGTCAGAAACAAGTTCTTTTCTTTTAAAACTGAACAATGGTCATTAAACGACTTGGAAAAAAGCACCACTGGCCAATCATTTGAAATAAATTCATGTGGCTAACGGTGAAATCTAGTACCGGAGTGGAATATCCTAGGAACACTGTGAGAGATGGAGTTCAATGTCTTTTTTAACATCTGTAGTTACCATATTTTGCTGTGTATAATGAGCACCTTTTGCCCATTATTTTTGAGGGGAAAATAAGGATGTGCATTATACATGAGTGTAATGATTACATACCATGCGTATAATAACGGGTCTCATAATCCTATGTATAATGTGGACAAAAACCATGGGTGTGCATTATACATGGCAAAATATGGTATTTGTTTGATTAGAAATGTATTTTAAAAATTCCTTTGTGGTACAATAGGAACAGGGATAGGGGAGTCAGGACTGCTCCAGCACCTACAACTAAGGACTCTCAGGGATCCCCCTATCCCCTTGAACCAGGGGCTGCCAGAAGCCTATGCCTCAGATTTGCCTGGAATCCATCCCTTCTTCCCTTTCTTCTTTATGATGCTGAAGCTGGGGATGAAAAGATAAAGGATTGCATGGCTTGGCACATGAATGCTTCCCCACTGTGTGCCGCTTTTGTGGGGAGGAAGTAGCAGCCACCAACCGCTGTTTTATTAATAATGAGGCATTCATATAAATTCCATGCAAAATTGATTTTTGACTGTTATATAAGAATCAAATACCAGGCTTTAAAAAGTAATTGAGAAATCTATTTGTAATTTACTTTGCCTATAAGAACCCGCTGTCCTGCCATAAACAATTTTACAGTATTTTTCTCCCTGTTAAACAGCCATTTTTACACATCTGTTTGGCCTCTCTTGGATGACACGCAGTCAGGAGGTGTAATGAATACAGGTTTGAAACAACATGTGGCCACAATTTCTTTTAGTTTCATCTTCAAGGGGATCTCTTGCAAGTTGAGATATCATTTTCATCACGGTACAGGTGAAGTATGTTAATGGCTAATTATCTGACACTGGTTGTAGAAGGATGAATCATAAATATGCTTTGTGGCAATAGGAAAGCATGATGAAATAGCTAAGTACTGCCAAAAAAAAATCCTGAATCCAAAAAACTGACAAACTAAAACAATCTTTCTCACTTGTCTTCTAATGCCTTAGTTGACTACGGTCTAATGAAACTCTCCTGTAACAAAGATTTTATCTGGAAACCTATTTAATATCCAGTAGTTTTGTATATTGAAGTCAGCCAAAAGTATTTAAGGTGCAATTGAGTTATTTCTAATTTTTCTTGAGATGAAGATTAGAGGGACTGCAAAAAATAGCATTAAAAAATAACTATTTTGTATGTTTTGTGTAACTTGCAGAAGGGAATACACTTTTGTTGTTATGCCAGGACATTTTTTTTCTTTCTTTTTAAAAGATTCTGAAATCCTAGTAATTAAAAAAATTATTTCACCCCAGTTTTGTTGAGACATACCCTTCATAGGATAAAATTCCAAGTGGACAGATGAATGGATTTTGCTAATTGTATGCAGTTGTATAGCCATTCCATGATCAAGATAGGACATGTCCATCACCCTAAAAAGTTCCCTCACCCCCTTTGCAGTCAGTCCATGCCCCCAACTCCTGGCCCCAAGGCAACTAACTGCCGACTGACTTTATGTCACTGTAGTTTTGCCTTTTCTAGACTTTCATATAAATGGAGTACTAGTATGTAGTCTTTCGTGTTTAGCTGTTTTTCACTTCTGGGATTCACCCATGTTATTGAGTGTATTAGCATTTTGTTTCTTTTAGTGCTGAGTAGTCTCCTGCGGTGCGGTATGCCGCAATTTGTTTATCTGCTTGGGGGTTCCAGTTTGGGACTGTTACGAATAATGCTGCCATAAATACTCATTATAAACATTTTTGTGTGGACATACATGCTTATTTACCTTGGGTAAATATCTAGAGTGAGATTGCTGGGTCACATAGCATGGATGTGTTTAATATTAACATATTAATAAAACTGTACCATTTTATAGTTTCAACAGGAAATCTATAAGAGTTCCCACTGCCTTACCTCCTCACTAATACTTGGTTTGTCAAGTGTGTATTAAATAGCTTATGTGCTTTTAATAGGCATTTTCCACACAGTTTGTGGTGCTGAGCATCTTTTCATGTGTTATCGTCATTTGTATACTTTGCTTTGTAAAATGTCTGTTCAAATATTTTACCCAATTTTTACTGGGTTGTTTCCTTCCTATTGACTTTGAAGAAATCCCTATATGTTCTAGATATAAGCCTTTTGTCAGAGCTATGTTTTGCATATATATATAATCACAGTATTTTGCTTGCCTTTTTTCTTTTTATTCTAGTTTTACTGAGATATAATGTATAAGATATAATGTACAAGTTGAAGGTATAGAGCATAATGGTTTGACTTACATGTTGTGAAATGATGCCTTTTTGTCTTTTTAACTATTTTTTAAGAGCAAAACTTTTGCCATTGTGCCAGAGCTTCCCGCACCCAGCCATGGTCAATCCCACCGAGTTTTTCCAGCTGCATCTCCCATCTCCTCTGAGCTGTTTGCAGACGAATTTCCAAGACAGCAGAAGACTTTCATCCTCTGAGCACCAGGGAGAAAGTGTTTGGTTATAAAGTCTCCTGCTTTCACAGAATTATTCTGGGATTTATGTGCCACCATGGTGACATCACATGCCACAGTGGCACAGGCGGCAAGTCCGTCTACGGGGAGAAATATGATGATGAGAATTTCATCCTGAAGCACACAGGTCTGGGTATCTTGTCCATGGCAAGTACTGGCCACAGCACGGATGATTCCCAGTTTTTTGTCTGCATTGCCAAGGCTGAGTGGCTGAATGGCACGCCTGTGGTCTTCGGCCCACAGAAAGACGGCGTGGATGCTGTGACAGCCACGGGGCACTGTGGGTCCAGGAAAGGCAAGACCAGCAAGAAGATCACCATGACTGACTGTGGACAACTCCAGTGAATTTGACTTGTGTTTTATCTCACCCACCTGCAGCTCAGGAGAGCCCCCTGTTACCCCCACTCTGCTTGGAATATTTTATAATCTTTGTGCTCTCCCTGTGGTTCATTGGGTTCCATATTTTCCTTACCCCTTCCAAGTTCAGCTGGATTGCAGAGTTAAGTTTATGATTATGAAATAAAAACTAAACAACAAAAAAGAGCAAAACTTTTAATTAAAAAAGTCAATTTAATATATATTTTCTTTTATGGTTTGTGCTTTTCCTAACTGGATGTCACATTTTCTTTTATAGTTTTATCCAGAAATTCAATACTGTTAGTTCTTGTGTTTAAACCTATGATCTTGTCTGAGTTCATCTGTTGTAAGGCGAAGATAAAGGTCGAGTTTTCCCCCAACGGAGATCCGGTTGTCCCAGCACCATTTTGCTGATTTCCCCATTTAATTATCTTGGCATCTTTATCAAACATCAATTGGCCATGTAAATTTGGTTGTACTTCTGGACTCTACTCTGTTCCGTTAACCTGTAAGCCTATTCTTACTGCAACGTCACCCTGTCTGGATTGCGGTAGCTCTCTCGTAAGTCTTAGAATCAGGCGGGGTAATTCTTCCAAGCTTATTATTCTTTTTCAAAATTGTTTTGGCTAGTCTAAGTCCTTAGCATTTCCGTACACATTTTAGCTTCTATGTGTCAATTTCTTTAAAGAAGTCCGCTAGAATTTTAATTAGGATTGAATTGAATTTATAAATCAATTTGGGAAGAATTCATGCTCAAATATTAAATATACGTCAAACTATTAGTAAAATTGTAATAGGTACATCATGCACACTAAAATGGGAGGTGACCATTTTTAACACACTGGAGGAAATGAACATGACAATATATACAACCAGGTAAAAAGTCTTTTTCGCAGACAGAATACATTTTTTTTCTGTCATTTGTTTGATAAAGGTGTGACTTGAGATCACAAAACACTATTAAAAGACTGTTAAAACCACTACTAAAAGGCATTTGCACCTACTGATTCATGATTTTTTAATTTTATTTATTTATTTTATTGATGTTCAAGTACAGTTGTCTCCATTTCCCCCCACACCTTCCCCCAACTCCACCCATCCCCCCTCCCACCCTTGATCCTACCCTCCTTTGGCTTTGTCCATGTGTCCTTTATACCTGTTCCTTGACAACCCTTCCCCTTTTCCCGCATTATAAAATGCAGCATGAAGTAAGAGGCAAGAGCTAGGACCTAAGAGAATAAACCTGTGTTTATCAAGGCAGCTTCATTATTTCATTAATTGACTTTTTATTGGTATTTTTCTTTCCAGGTTTAAAAAAATATGTATGTGTATACATATATAAAATTGACTTTACACTATAAGTGCAGTATTGTATTCTGCTTTTTTAAAAGGGTTTTAATAACTGAGTATGGTTGTGCTGTCTTAGACTGTGCGCTGAGGCCGGTATTTGGTCGGTTAATGGAAACACTTGGTTTGAAGCAGGTGAGGCAGACACTCTTGTCACGTACTTACTGCACAGCAGTGCCCCTTGTCGTCTCAGCTAAATGACCGTGATTTTGTTCAGACGTGTGGAAATAACTTGTTCGGTTATTTGTCTATTCAGATGACCTATTTATGTTTCTTGACACAATTGATGATTTCTATTGCATTTTTAAGTAATCCAGTTTATCAACATTTACAGATTTATTAACATAAAGAATAATTGTCTTTTAATTGTAATGCATTTGTTATATCCTCTTTTTCTTCTTTTTTAATTTGAAATGGTTTTTATTTTATACTAACTGCTGATAAATAATAATTTCTGGCTCCCTTATGATCTTTTCTGTGTATGGGTACAACCAATCATACTAGCGTAGTTGATCAATTAACTATTTAAAACTACCTGTTACTTATTTTACAGAAAACAATAGGTTGGCTGGGTGACATTTTACATTTTTAGTTTGGCTGCTCTGGTGTTACAGAAATACCCCTATAAAGTAAACGCAGAGAAGCCTGCAGTACGACGGTAGGAGGCCAGACTGCTGTATTCAGCTGAACGTACACTAATTATTGGAAAGTCAGAGGATCCCGAATACCCTGTTTCCCTCCTCCAAGCCCATAAGATGCATGAATACTGCCCTGCCAGCCACAAAGGAGAGAAAACAAGCTGCTTGAGTGATAAAATAGGGACAACATCATTCTCAAATAAAATATTTACTGAGTACCAGTAAGTGACATGTTTGTATAGTACCTGAAGGTGTTATTTACTTGACCCTCACAGCAACAGAAAGCTTGCAGGGAGTGTTGCTTTTCAGATTTTTATGAGTGAAAAATGTAAGGGTCAGAGAATTTAATTGACTTTCTTAAGGTCAGAAGAGTACGCTTTGGTAGAGGTGAAACAGGACTTTGTTTTCTCTCATCTCTAGTTCTCTGTGCTTTCCTTCACATGGTATAACATTAATAATACTAATACAATGTTGCTGCCCAATGTTTATTGAATTAGGCATACTTTATACCTTTCAACCCCATTTTCTCCTCACCACAGGTCTGTGACGTAGGTACTATCATGTCCCCTTTCTACAGGTGAAGCAACTAAGGTACAGGGTCTATTATGGCAGTGTACCAGGTATTGTGGAGACACTCCAGGGTGAATGACCCAAAACTTGCTCTCAAGGGATTTATAATCAAATCAGGGCACTATATCATGAGGATTGTGAAGGACAATAATGACATGCTTGGATAATACTTTGACAGTGGAATACTTTGATAATTGAAGAGCACATTCTGAGGGTCTGGTACTGAGAATAAGCAGCAAGTCAACACAAGTATACTTTTGATTAGTGAGGCAGTTTCACTTATGTGAGTCTTTGCCTACACTTTTTTATGCAGTAGGTGGTCCTGGCAGTAAATAAAGCCCTTAAGTAGGTCCTGTGTTTTTGTGAAGGGATTCCAGGGACCCCCTCATTAGTCAAGTGATGCCCAATCTTCCCGCATAACTCCAGGTGCTCCTTGGTGAGCATTGCTGCTCTGTGAGTCAGGGAAAGACAGTTTCAGAGCTCTCAAATCTCTGAGTTCCTGCTTTCTTTTCCTAATCAAATTTGCCCTTGTTTTGCAAACTTGACATCCAGTTGCAAGAAGAAAGGTATCAGAGAGAAAATGAAGTTGGAGGTTCCCCCTACTAGGCTCCGATGAAGCCCTTAAATAGTGCAAACCCCCCAAGTGAACAGTGTTTTCACTTTGTGAACTAAAGCTCTATTGGCAAACATGGATTCCCTGCCTACTACTTTCCTCAGTAGAACAAGCCTAAAACTTTTAGATTTGGAAGGGGCTGGAAATCTAACCCACACCCCACTTATTTTATGCATGAGGGTGGGAAAGCCAGGGATCACAGAGAAATCCAGTAACAGGTATGAGGTTGCCTAGTCAGGGAATGTTGGTACTCAGAGGAAAACTCCAGTATGTGACTCATAGTTCAGAATCCATAACAAATAGTGTATCTTCAGTTGTTGCTAGAATATTTAAACTTCTAAGCATAGAGCACTGTAATTAGTAATTTTTGTAAGTTTGGGCTTGAGCTGGAGACCCTCTGACCTGGCTGGTGGTAATTGTGGGAACACAGAGGGCATATGTGTGATCATTGGTCACAACCACATGCTGCTCTACCCTTAGGGAACCTTCCGTCCACATTTGCTGAGTTCTGCGTGAAAATGACTTGATGGACTATGAACATCTGACTGTGCCTGCATCTCTGAAACTGCAATAGGGAGACATCCTATTCCCCTATTCTCTGTTCCACGTACTGACCACTTTGAACCTTAGTTTCCCTAGCCCATCTCCCAATGGAAGAAACATAAAGTGACTGATTGCAGTTTACCTTCTTCTACCAGGTTCCACCCAGTGACAAAAACTTGATTGTCTAAGGATGTCATGTAGAGGAACAAAGCAGGAGTGCCATTTTGTTAATGTCAGATATAAATATTTTTATGAACCTTATGTGTCTGGATTCATTAGCCATTTAATGAATTTGATGCACAGATGTTCAGGAAATTAGGAGCAACTGACTTCATTGGAAATTATAGTGAGCTTGGTGCCATCCAAGATATCAAAAACATGCTGTTCCTACAATCTGCCAAGAAACAAGGCATAGGAATGGTCTCTGTGTTATATATAAGCTCACTCTTAACACTCGATAAATGTTAATTGTATGGTAATAAAAATATTGAGCATGACTCTTCCCAGTGGAGATCAGGTTGTGGACATAAAGGGACGTTCTCTGTCTTCAGACTATATTTTTCCTTTGGATTTAATTATATTCACCTGATGGAAAGTAAAAGTGTTGAGAAAGAGCTAATTGGTGCCTAAGGCTGAAGTTATTCATTTTGAGTCACAAAAATTGAATTTGGCTTACCAAATTTGTCACAAAACAATCGTATCAAACGTCTTGATTTGCTCTGCCACTCACTCTGTGGTTCGTGGACAGCGTGAGTAAAGCACGAAGCGGTGAGGGGAGAGGGCAGTGTCAGGCCAGACAGGGCACTGAGCTGGCTGTGCAGTGACGTTCGCACCTAGCCTGGTGGCGGGCATCGTTTTCCAGGGTATTTGTCCTGCTTTATTGCTAACTTTGTCACATTATACCTTTTAGAGGCAACAACATGGAGGGCCAAATAATTCTATGATACACACTTGAAAATGTTCTTCCTTGGTAGTGGTATGTTGATAAATGTTTAACAACTGGCTCTCTCTCTCTTTCCCTCCACAAGTGAAAAGCCCTGATTTGTAGTCTTTGCCTATTTTCGTGGTGTAAATGCTCCCAACTGTGGCCAGTTCCAAGTCACCAGTTCACAGACTTCCCTGGAATGGAACAATCAGCTCTTGCAAACCAATATAAATGGTTCTACCAAACAATGACATACAGCCGTCCTCTGTATACAGTGGTCATGTTGACAGGCGTGGGTGGTGATTAAAGAAGCTCTGGAGTGAGTAATACCCAAGGTTAAATTCTAGCTCTGCCTCTCACGAGCTTTGTCATCTCTAGCCAGCTAGTCAATCTCTCTGATCCTCAGTCTCCTCGGTGCCACGTGGAAATAATCTCTTTCATAAGGTTGATACTTGTATAAGGAAGATAACAAATATAAAGTGTCCATCAAGGTTCTTGGCATGTGTATGCTCAAAATGCTAATTGTTATTAATATCTTAAGGTTAAATATGAAAGCCCCCTATGTGGAAATATTACAATTATCAAAAAATGCAAAATATTATAGATATCAGTTTGGCCTGGCATGTGAGTTGTGGGAAATTTTTATCTTAATATTTACCAAATATTTATTACAATAGTCTTCTATACATAGATGAGAAAGTATTTCACAAATAGCCTTAAAGAGGAAAATATATGTACTTTATTTCTGAGAATCCATAACATATTGCTTTAGAGATGCTGCTGTCAGTGTGGGTAATGTTTGTGGTATCTTCTTTCTTGGTGAATTGTTAGTAGCTTTTATCTTTAAAAATCAGTCTTTTGAACCAGGCGGGCATGAACAATAGTGGCAGGTGCAGAGCTGTTTGAGTGCCCTGCTTCTCACCGGCTCCGCAGGCCCAAGTTTCCTAACTCAGCTCAGAGACACGCTGAACGTCTGGCAGGGGCCACTGTGCACTCCCTCCCGTCATGGCGCACATCTCCTCCCCTTCGAGCACAGAGCAGCTTGACAAATGGAAGTTCCGAGGAAACAGGCCTTCTTTCCCCAGGGAACCAGGGAAATCTTCTATCTCTCTTTCTCAGCCATTTAAAATGATAATCGGTGTAGGGTTTGTACTCTCTGAATCAGTTTGTGGTGTTGAAATGATTTGAATGACAATTGATGAGGAACACAAATATGTAACACTTTGTAAAATAGGAATTCCCAGGAAGGGAAAGAAATTTTGAGCAATGCCATTAAGCATTCCACAATCTTGCCATGCCTTGTTAAAGCATCCCAAATAATTCTTTGGCTTTCCCTCCCACCATTATCTGGAAAAGCTAGTCTTCTGTTACCAAATGCTAGCATAGACTGCTCAGGGCTCTATTATTGTATATCACTAATTTTATTTGATCCAGATTCAGCAAGCTCTTTCTCTTTGTAGCATGAAAGCATTTCAGCAGGGCAGCCATTAGTGCCATGAGTGGGGATTGTGAACAATCACACACACAAAGAAATTGCAAATAAGAGCTATATTCCTTATATCTTCACATGGCTGACTGAAGTAAGACAACTCCACAAACAATGCATTTTAAAGCACATTTGCAGGGTGAATATATTACATATATGGCTAGGAAGTGGGCTGCTGTAAATCTTCAAAAGTGACTGATTTAAACCCAAACTTAATGTATTTTGGAGGCCAGCAATAATTTGACTTGCTGAGTGGATGGGATTTATGGGTATAATGCAGTGCAAATAAAAACATCCTCTTTCAGTCATAAAGGTGTAGCTATGTCCATGCTGGGAAATATAGCTTCCCTTACCCCTGACTTCTGGTGAGAACTCAGGGGAATAGCGAAGTCAGACTAAATGCATTTTCTTTGTGGCCTTATGGAAATACCAAGTTTTATTTTTGTGTATAAGAGGGTTTATAGTACCATCCCTGGATCTGAGCTTTTGTGTTTGAGAACCAAATAAATAAGACAAATCCAGACACGCAGAGCTGAGCCACACTTTGTTGTCTTCATGAGGCAACCAGACCAAGGTGAAGGGAAAGTGGAGGGTAGGACAAGAGTTTAGGACATAGGATGGCCACATCTATTCCTCAAAAGGATGGCCTAAGGATAGCACTGAGGTCGGTAAGAAGCACACCGTCAAAGGACTTCTGACTTTGGGGTTTCCTGCTTCTGATCTGTTTGTTTCTTTTTTCTTTTTCTTTTCTTTTCTTTTTTTCTTTTTGCTGTGTATCAATGTTAGAATATCTTCATTCTTTTTTTAAATATATTTCATTGATTATGCTATTACAGTTGTCCCATTTTCCCCCCTCTTCCCCTCCACCCCTACCCCCCATTCCCTGCCCTTTAGTTTTTGTCCATAGGTCATACACATAAGTTCTTTGTCTTCTACATTTCCTATACTATTTTTAACCTCCCCCTGTCTGTTTTCTACCTACCATTTATGCTACTTATTTTCTTCACCTTTTCCCCATATCTCCCCCTACCACTCCCCTGTTGATATCCCTCCATGCCTTATATAAATCCCTTTAACATTTCATATAATAAAGGCTGGGTGTTGATAAAATCCTTGAACTTGACCTTATCTGAGAAGCACTTTATCTGCCCTTCCATTCTAAATGATAGCTTTGCTGGATAGCGTATTCTTGGATGTAGGTCCTTGCCTTTCATGACTTGGAATACTTCTCTCCAGCCCCTTCTTGCCTGCAAGGTCTCTTTTGAGAAATCAGCTGACAGTCTTATGGGAATTCCTTTATAGGTAACTGTCTCCTTTTCTCTTGCTGCTTCTAAGATTCTCTCCTTATTTTTAATCTTGGGTAATGTAATTATGATGTGTCTTGGTGTGTTCCTCTTTGGGTCCAACTTCTTTGGGACTCTCTGAGCTTCCTGGACTTCCCGAAATTCTATTTCCTTCACCAGCTTGGGGAAGTTCTCCATCATTATTTGTTCAAATAAGTTTTCAATCCCTTGGTCTTCCTCTTCTCCTTCTGGCACCCCTATGACTCGGATGTTGGGACATTTAAAGATGTCCTGGAGGTTCCTAAGCCTCTCCTCAGTTTTTTGAATTCTTGTTTCTTCATTCTTTTCTGGTTGGATGTTTTTTACTTTCTGCTGGTCCACTCCATTGATTTGAGTCCCAGTTTCCTTCTCATCCCTTCTCATTTGTTCAAGTAATTGTGACAGTTTTTCTTTGAATCCTGTGAGCATCCTGATTACCAATGCTTTGAACTGTGCATCTGATAGGTTGGCTACCTCTTAGTTGTATTTTTTCTGGAGCTTTGATGTGTTCTTTCTTTCAGGCCATTTGTTTTTCTCGGTGCGCCTGTTACTTTAAGGGGCGGAACCTTAGGTGTTCACCAGGGTGGGGTAACCCACCTCATGGTGTTGTGATGCTGTCTGTGGGGGCGGGGTCTGAGAGAACAATGGCGCTTGCTCTGTTCTCCACCCTTCCCCAGCTACCCACAAGCAAGTTGGGTCCTTCTTTGCTGGCTCCGGAGTGAGTGGGCGGGCCTGCACAGTTCCAAGTCCCTGTGGGTCTCCCCAACGAACTCTCCTGTGAAGGCAGGAGTTCCTCCCACTGCTGCCTCAGCCCCCACAGGTGTTTTCAGTCGGTGGTTTGAGGCTTTATTTCCCTGCGTTGGTGGGCCACGCAGTCTGTTCTGCTCCCCAGCTTTTCCTCTCGGTTTATCTGGGCGAGAATGAGAGACCGCCCAGTCCACCCATCTCAGCCCCAGTTTCTCCGAGTGTGCCTGCTGCATTTTGGCCAGGCGCGCCCACCACGGACCTTTCCAGGCAGCTGGAGTGTTGCAGGTACTGCTCCACAAACCACGTCTTGCTGAGTGCTCTCCACCCGGCTCCATCCCGCTTACCGGTCTGGATGAACGTGTCTTCTTTAACTCCTTGGTTGTCAGACTTCCACTGAGTTCAGTTTTCTATCAGATCTAGCTGTTTTTATTTTTTAAATTGTTGTTTTTCCTCTTTCGGTTGTGCAAGGAGGCACAGTATGTCTACCTATGCCTCCATCTTGGCCGGAAGTCCTGACCTGTTTGTTTCTGATGAGTAACCCTAAGGAAGAAACCTCTCATGGTAGAAGTGGCCAAATGTCCACAATGCACCAAATTTGAGGTTAGAATATAGGAAGTGATGAATTTCTGTGGATTAATTGTCATGAAGTGAAATAAAGCCAGCAGGCTCCCTCTTCTGCATCCTCAGTATTTGAGAGAAGCCCGTGCTCTACCCCTCAGGTCTTTGCTATGCACCCCCACCACACACACACACATCCCAAACACTTTGGCTTTTGCCCATGCAACCCAGCGATTCCAGGGGGAGGAAGAAGATCAGGTCTGAGGAGGTTGATCTTGGGCAGTAGAGTAGGTCCTTTCCTCTCTCAGCCGCTCTCACTCGTGGAGGACATGTAAGTTTCGGCAGGAGGCTCTACCCTCGAATCCAGTAGACTGATGATGTGATGAAATGCAATGTTGTTAGAGTCTAGGGGGATTCGCACAGCATCAAAAATTCACGGTTTACAGTCCTGCAGTGAAGGCAGCACTCTCTGGTGCTGGTATTTTGTTGGGAGTGCTTGTTCAGGCTGCCTTACGGGGTACTTAGGAGGGAGCTGTGAGGAAAACAAGAGCTGGGATGATCAGAAGGCCTTCATTCCCATCCCTTTCTAATGTTACACTAACTAATATAACCGCTTGATTTTCTCATCTGTAAAATGGGAATGAAGGTAATACTTCCTCTTCTAAACAAAACTCATTGAAGTAGGCTCTTGGCAGACCCTTTCGGCACTCTAGTAACTAAACCCACCTGGGTGGGCTCCGAGATTAAACCTCGTTATTCCAAATCTCCCTGTGAGAGATAATATTATAGACACAATTTAATATAGTTCTAACTAGTTTGTTTCCTTTCTCTGTAAAACAGCCTCTCATTTATCCAGCACCAACTGTGTGCCCTTGTGTGACTCATTACTAATCATTGCAAGGGTTCTTTAGGTTGGGGAATATTGACCTGAGTTTAGAAGCTCAGAGGGCCAAGTACCCAGCCTGCTCTGGGGGTGGCAATGCGGCTGGAGGCCACCGGAAATGTCAGAGTCTGAGACCCCTGGTTTTCGTGACAATACCTGGATTCCACTTACAAAGCTGTCCCTCTCTGTATTAGTCTGTTTAAAGAAGTTCTGCTTAAATTATATTCTAAGCAATCAGAAAACCCCAAATACCAAATTGTTCCAAGATTTAGGCAGATTGTGAAAAAAAAAATGCTTTCAATAAAACATCCTTTCAAATTTGAATAATCAGCAGTTTACAAAACACTCCCATGTAGTATCTCATTGAATCTTCAAAACCCATTAAAAAGGAAGATGTTTATTTATAATGTGTTAAATATATGAGGATCCTTGGAGAGGCTGCTAACTACAACTTTCCAGAGGTCCGGTAGCCAGCAGGAAGCAGGCATGGCACTTGGGCCTGTGTATTCCAGCGTTTTCTGATGGTATCACACAGCTCATATTCAGTGAGAAAAGGGAGCAAGGAAAGAGCAGAGGTTAGGGGAGTGATGTCAGCAGAAGGGTAGAGTAGGAGTTTTTGACTATTGTCCTCCAAAGAACACTGATTTTGATAATTACCCACAGATGAGTACTTTGTGGCAGTCCGGGACTCCAGGGGAGAAGTTCTAGCACACCACCCAGGGTGAAGAATCTGAGATTGGATACATTGAAGAGGTAAGAGGAACAGTTTCATTTTACTCATAATTTTAAGTATAATTACTCTTAAAATTGTTTTTGGCCTAAAAATTGCAGATGTAAATCTATTGGTTGGAAAGGGGTAAGAATTCAACGAAATTTGTCTGTTTGGTCCAATGATGAGAGCAGATTCTGGGCCATTATTATTTGAGGTGTGTGTGGTCTGGGGAATGGGGTTAGTGAAGGCCAGTTTCTGGTGGCACCTAAAAAACTCACTGTTCCCTATTTAACCACTTGGAACTTTGTAACTCTTAAACTGCTTTGACTCAGGATTCTTCCAGATTACAAATTTGTAGATTTACAAGTAAAAGGCAAGCCAAATTCTTTTTTCAAAAAGGAAGGGAGCATGAGGAGAAAGTGGGCTTTAAGGTTATTCCTCTATGACCTCTGGTATTTCCTCTGCACTCTACAGAGTCATCTGTAGAAACAACATAGATTCCTGGTGAGATTTAGTTGAGCCTTCTCTTTAGTTAAGCCCGCTCTAGGTATCGATTATGCAACATGCATTCAACGCAGGGCCTTTGGATGGCCCAATAGATGAAAAACGGGGGTGTGATCTAGCCCCTTTCTATTTAATATGGCTTCTAATAACTTAATGCCACCTTTGGATTAGCTAAGTCCAGGATTCCCTTATTCTCCTTCTTCCCTTCCTTTTTCATTTAATACAGATGGTCTAGTTTGGATACACTAGGAATGGTCCAAGACAAAAAAGTTTGAAGTCCATAGATTAAAAGGAGAATTAACATGTAGGTAAAAGCTCTTCTATACTATCTTGCCTCTAGAGCTAAAAATTATTCACACACACTTAAGTGTAGAGATATAGCTATAGAAACAGATGAAAGGATTTGAAAAAAGTCAACTCCTCTATTTATGCAGGAGTAAATCATGGCACCTGAGTGATATTCAAGGTAAAGTAAAAAAGGTATATTATTTCATGTTAGGTATTGTCGTGGTGGTTTGCTAATAGTTTTATTTTTTAATGGCTCCTCAATACCTATATGTTGACAGAAAGCAGTATTTCTGGAAAGGCATTGTTCGATTCTCCTCCAGAATTGTGCTTATTAAGTTACCCCTTGGTGTACGATCGTGGACTTTGTTTGAAAAGTGTTGGAGTTCTAGCCCTGTGAGACACAGTGGTGTGTCTACGGGCCTCGTGTTGAGGACGATGCTGTTCATCACTTCATCCCGGTCTGGTTTCTGAGAAGCCGGGAGCATGCTCTCTGGTCTTAATACCAGGAGTCATTGTGCTTTTGCATTTCTGCTTTTTGTTTTGCTTGGTTTTGTTTTAATCACCCAGACATGGAATTGTGGCTGAGTATGGTCCCCTTTTTGTGCTGGCTGCCAGGAAGCTCAAAATCAATTTTACGGTCCACCTACTCATAGACTGTATCATAATCTTCTTGAATATATTTTATTTACTACATTCACTCTTAGATTTAATCTATTTTTAGTTTCCATCTGCCATAATCTGTTCTCTTTTGTATTTTTGTAAGGTGCTTTAAACCCTTTCTATGATATGGAGGAGGAAAAAGAATCTTTCTTCTACCCTTCTAAGTTCTTCTGACTGGTCTATTAACCAAATTAACACGAGGCGAATTAAAGAATAAAGTAAGCAACTTTGCGTGTATGTACCTGCGTGGGTTCTGTAAGAATATGTGACCTGAGGACAGATCAGGCCCTTAAGGCTTCTTTGCCATCAGTGAGGGAAGGAGAAAAGTGGGGGTTGTGGTTTGGGGCTTCAAAGGAAGGAAGGCAATTCCACATGCAGGTGGCAAAGCAAATGTTTGCTAAATAATTGTTGGCCGGGCCATCTTTAACAATGGGATGCAGGGAGGACTCCAATGGGCCTTGCTAAGTTCCTCCCTAAACCATAGTTGTCTCTGATGAGAGCTCTCTTCCTGGGGCAGGTCCTCCACCTAAATTCTTTTAGGCAGTTAGGGGGAAGGTCAAAGGTTCCTCCTGAGTCTTTTGTTTCTTAAAAATAAGCAGCTTAAAATAATCAATATACCATAAAGGCATATTTTGGGGTGGTGAACTCTGTTCTCCCTCAATAGCAAAGCAGAGTATAAACATCTAAATAACCACAAATGGTGATAAAAATACGGTCGAAGAGACAAGGAGAGAACATAAAGTATGGGATCAGAGACCACTTCTTTCCTGAACACCCCACCACACAAGGCAAAGGACTACTACTTCCTGCCACTGCGGGCTAGCCTTACTCACCTCTGTCTCCCCAGGTTCAGAAAAGTATCTGGCATTCAGTGGGTGCTCAATAAATACTTGCTATGTAAACAAGAAAAGTTTACCTTCAATTGTAGACAATGGTTATCACCAAGGTATCTAACTTAAAGTCTTTGCTATTTAAAAAAATATGATAAGATACAGACTGGTTTAAATACTATTTTAGACTTTATCTAGACTGAGTTTTAATACCAATTTTTATTTTTAAGCTATGCAGATGGGATTTTTAAAATCAATAGCTAAGCTGGGAACATATTCTTTTTCCTTATATAAGGAGGAGCTTCTTTCACGCAGGTGGATGCATTTGTTATTACCTGACAAGAATCATTCCCCAAGCCATAATTTTTCAATTATGGTAATAAAAAGTTAGTGCTCCTATCTGTGTATTGAAACAGATTTCATTCATAGACACCTACCCTTTTACTGGCGTGCAGCCATGTTATTCAAGTGCTTTTTGAAGTTTTATAACTTCAGCTGCAAAAATTAATTTTCACTGTCTGGGCTGTGATCAATGTCGCTGCCACAGACTGGCTGACTCTCTGCCTCCAGTGCTGTTTTGGAATGAGGAGGGGTAGAAATAAATAATTTTCTAGAATTGGTTGACTGAGGTTCTTAACAAATCAGTCTAAGAGTAGAGATCATTGGCACGTTCAGATTAGTGACAAATGTGTAAATCACGATTTTTCCCCAACATAACGTTTTTCACAGGTATATTTTCAAAGGGAATATTTATTATATGAAAGACGCCAAAGAGGCCACGTCACCTTGTTTCCTCATCTGTAAAAGGAAAGGCTTGGGCGAGACCATCATGAAGGTCATTTTCAAAGAGGATTAAATAAAACACCCATGGGCCACGAAGTATGACACAGAACAGGAAGATTCTGCATGACATTGCTTTTATTTTCACTAATTCCTTCAACTGAGGTCGGAGAGTGCATTCTTCACCAGAGATGGGGATTGAAGCCTAACTATCATATATGGAAACTGGACCTGTGTTAGTCTTTGCTTCTGTATCTTCAGTTGTTTGGAGACAGCCATCGCATCAGCAGGGCCAATAAGATCATTAATGGAAAACAGCGCTGTGTGCCAGTAGATCTTTACTCCTTGATCAATAGTTATTTACTTCTGAGGGGTCACAGCTTGGTTAATATAGCTGAATAATTTTATTGATAGAAAACATAACAATGAAAAATAAAGTTTAAAATAGAAGATGAATGAATATAGCCCTTTCTTCAGTGGTGAGTATTATTATTTGAACACCGTAATAGCTGCTGGAAAGTTGGAAGGGCAGACAACAAAAGCATTGAATAATTGTCCTAGGACTATAATCAGACTTCCATTATTGACCTCTGTTAATATTCTACTGTAACTGTCTGCTAAATTGGTTCCTTGGGGCTTGAAATATACAGTGATGTTATGAGTTCCTATCGTAAATTGCCACACAGTAAAGTAGCGAGTCTCTGAAATAGTGTTGGCTCTAGTTTGATCAATACTCAATTCAAAGCAGTGCAATAGGCAACTGTTTCCATAGAAACATTGATGTCACAGAGGTTGAACAGCGGCTGTTACAACAAATCATTTCCTTTGAGCAGTTGTAATTGACTATATGTACAGTTCGCTGTCACTTGAGACCATTTACATCAAGCAAGTAGCAGAACCGCATTAGTTATTCCTGGAGTAAGAGGGTTAGCTCTTCCTTTTGTGACCTTACAAATACCTAGGAGGATATTGCTATAGCAACCAGCAATATAACAGGAGGGACATTAAGGTAGCTAGCTGTCTTAATGCAGTAGCGTTCTTTTGGAAGCTGAAAGGTAGTTTTAATAAAGTTTACCCAGTTGTTACATTACTGCATATCCTTTGCACCCCACAGTAATGACTGGGTTCCTCTCTCACAGACATCACCAATAACACAGACGTTTCAATTCCATTTGCACTTCATTTCCTGTTCCTTACCTGTGATTTTCCCCTCGGCATTTGGCTGCATAGGAGGCACATAAGCACATTTGGCATGATCTTGTTGATGGAATACAGAGTGTGGCCCTAGAGAAGTACTGAAGTCTGAAGTGCTTCAGAGTTGAAAAGCGAGATTGTAGGAGAAAGGAATCTTTAACAAAAAGTTACATTTTACTCTGAGAAAGTAATTTCTAAATTTTAAGGACATGAAAGAAAACAGAAACAGATGCAAGCTTAGCTTACCTTTGTTGTGTTCCCTCAGGCTAAAACCATCACCCAAATTGAGTTTCCTATTCGAGAATCCTTCACATTCTCCCACTACCTTACCACAGTTTTCATGGGGTGGCTGTGCCCAAGGGCACATTTGGAATATCCCATATACTTTTGGGGAAATTAAGAGGTTTGTATGTTCTTTTGTCAGTAAACAGGCAGAAATGGCATCAATATATCATCAAACTCCATGCCAAATCAAAAAGCATAAACTAATATGAGTATTTCTAGAATTATGAGAATTAAATACATCCAGACATAATATCTAGCTTTTAAAAATCTTGTCAGCATCTCATCCGAGCTGATGGGTGGAATGATCAAGAAAAAGAAGATGTAATGGCATGAACACTGTGTGCACTGCCATTTGCGAAGGGGTCACGTTAGAGGGCGTTTGGGAGATATGTCAGCATCTCAACAAGTAATTGCAGCCACAACCAAGAAATCAGGCTTTTTGTGGGAGAGGCAGGCGTCGCCCGTCTCAGCCATAACGTAACTGCAGGTATGATTAGCAACACTGTCATCTTGGCATCTCTAGAAAAGAAAAATTATACACGGCCATCAATGAAGAGAAGAAGCAAAAACCCTTATAGTAGGTGTTTACTTGCAAAGGATTTCCCAATGCAGACCCACAATGATCAGCCTATAGATTTTTGGCCAGTCTGCCCTATTCCTCGGGTGAATCCTCAAAGGTAATAAAATTGAATTGCAATCAGTATTCTTTGATACTGGCCTGCCACTGACTGTTATTCACCTTGAACTAGAGAGCAACTATTTATAAGATTGTTTAGAGACACAAATCCAGTAAATTACTCTGTTTGGCCTTAAAAGAATGTTTGACTTGGAGCATAGATATGGCTATAAATCTTATAGGAATAATTTATAGGACAACATAGTGAGTGGTAATCTTCTGGTTACAATGGGTAAAGAGAGACAGTTTGAAAGGAAAAAGTGTTCCCCTGCCCAAGGTCAATGAACTTTTCCAGAGCCCTGCATACAGGAAATTTAGTAATGGCACCTGGGCATCCTGAGAGAGAAGGGAAACAGCTGCCCTTTGCACGTATGCACTTTCCTGGAGTAATTCTTTTCTCATAGCTGGCCATCTTTCCTTTGACAACATGGCTCGGCCAGTGGAAAAGGAGAATGAGTCAGCCGCTGCTGGTACCCAGAGGGATCTGTCAGTCAGCGGTCAGTCAATAGACCAACAACCTTTCACAAAGGTATTCCAGTCAGAACAGCTGGCTGGCGTGTGTGTGTGAGAGAGAGAGAGAATATGACAGACACTATGCATTCTAGCTGAATATGCTAGTTCCTAAACATATATAAAAAATTTGGTCAGTCTTGATATATAGAGAGTTTCATTGATTAATATGTGGCATTATATTAGAGAAATGCATCTTAATTTTGTTAGTAGAAGACTTTATTATTAGTTCTGAGAATCCAGATCGTCTAAGGATAGAAAAATAATATAGTAAAATAAAAAAGAAAGGAAATCAGGAGAAATGAGTTAAAATTTTGATTTTTCTAGTTGCTGATTTAGTATCTTTGTTTTATTTCCTTCATATGAAAATAAGCCCTAATGGTAAATTTATGCAGTGAAATAGTCAAGGGGTACAGATATTTTAATAGGACAACTTCATCCAACCTAGTGACTTAAAAACATATTAAATTGGTTATTTTTGAACTTAGAGGAACAAAAGAGAGCATCCCAAACTTATTTCTTCTTTTCACATCTTGTGTCTTAGTAATTTAAAAGTAGTTACATAAAAGAATGGATTATTTCAAAAAGTATGTAATCAAAGCAGGTAAGTCTAGTTTCTTGGTAGATGATTTAATTTTTGACTTCGGGAACTCATAGGAGTATCAAGTCTATGTGATATTGCCAAGATAAATTTGCTGTGAGACTATCTGTAGCCAAATTACTTCATTTGAATTTGATTAAGTAGCCCTGATGAGGTAATATCTACCTCATAGACTTGTTGATAAGATTAAGTAAAATAAAGCTTTTAAAAGTACAAAATTTTTGTTAAGTATAGAGTGTGAGCATAAGTATTTCTTCAGTGGTTGGGATCTTTAATATCATGATTATTATCTCAAACATCAGTTTTTGCTGTTTGGTGTGGCTGGAAAAGGCACAAGAGTTGAGTTGAATCTGGAGAGACCCCATATTTCTTTGTTGACTAAATTGCTAAAATGTTTTTTTTTCCCTTTGGCAGTTTTTCCCTCCCTGTTTTAGACATGGAGGACACGTGAATAAACTCTGATTAACCAGACTTCAGGTAGCTGGGTAGCTGCTGGTCAGTATGTTGACATAATTATCATCACCAAGCGTGGTAGCACTCTTCTGAGGCAGTGGGAAGTGCCTGAACTATGCCGTTTTGGTGGTGGTGCGAGGGGAATGACATTGGTGATCGTGGTTTTGACTTAATTTTTCTCAATTTGGCAACTTCAATATCTGTGATGTCTTGGGACTGGCCTTAGCCAGTCTTCTATTGCCATTGGGTTCTGCCTTCTCCCGGCACATTCTGACTGCCGGGGTCAGCCTGTGCTGGTGCCATCATGCTGTGCCCGCCCGGAGGTGATAAGGCTCTCATGTCTCTCAGTTGCTGGCTTCACTGCCCATCACCATTGTCTGCCTTCTGCATTTCTCTCCTGCCTTGGGCACTATAGCCCATCCCCAATTCTTAAAAACTTTCTCCCCATCTTACTTCCCTGATATTTCTCTTGGTTCTTTCTCTTTCTCTCTGACTCCTTCTCTCCCTCCACCATTCCTCACACCTTGTGTTTTTCCGGAATTAGCCTTTGGCCTTGTGCCCACTCTAACTCTGTCTCGAAAGGCTCGCATGTATTCCCATAGCTTCCATTCGCAGTGTCCCATTCTGTCAGTTGCCCTGTGTGGTGGATTCTGAGACATTTGAATAAAGTCAACAAAGGTGGTGATCCACGGTGGGAGGCCAGTGGGAGGGATTTTGTCAGGACATTTTGGAGTCTATACTTGGGGTAGGGTGGGTGTCAGTGTAGGAGAGATACCTGAGGGGAGTGGTGGGGCCTGCAAGGGATGGCTAGACCCCGCAGCAGCTGAGAAGTCTTCCAGTTATTAGCAGTGATTATTACCACTGCTAGTGCAGTACTAGTACTAGTATTACTACTCCTATGGGAGTAGTAGTAATACCTAGAGAATTGTAAATACCCTTTAAAGGACTAACGTTTTACATTATTATAGTCAATCCATTAAAAAAGATGAACTCAGTGACTTTCTATGACCAAATAAATGCCTGAAGAATGTGAGAGGCTGATACCCAGGCCGGGCAGAAGGCGGTGTCAGGGAAGGGGCCAGGAGGTGAAGAAGCAATCTCCCCAACATCCTGACACCTGGTCACAATGTTGTCACCCTCCCATGTGAATGTCTGTGTCCTCCTCCTGGCTCTTGTTTTCAGCTGCCTCATGCAGACAGCTGACATCAAGGCCACCTTCCCATGATATCATTGGGTCTCCAGCCACAGGCCACTGTTTCCTGCAGGAAGACTAGTGACTCTTTCAACGAGGCAATATTTCCTGGGTTCTGCTGACATTGTGCAGCCACCATGACTGGGTTTTCAGTCTCCATTATGGTGTTTGCAAACCTGTCAAGGAAAGACCTAGAAGGGGACCTCACATCTCCTTCACTCATATATCCTGCAGCCCAGACTGGAGGGCTGCACCAATCCCAAATTCTCAGGAGAGAAAATGTGATTGGCTAACTTGGGCCAGTGTCCTCCCCACTTTTTTTTTTTTTTTAAAGTAATAGTATAAAAAAAGCTTCTTAGGGCTCACCCAGAAGGGTGAGACAGACACCTTCTAGACAAAGATGGCCAGTGGGGTCAGAGCAGATATTTCAAAGACCTTTTCTACATTCTACAAATATAAATAATATTTCTAAGTTTTTCATTTAATAGCATGGGTGCCCAGTGTGTTATCAATAGGGTATGTGTCATTTTATCCAGCAGTGGTAATGGCTAATATTGTTTAAAATATTTCTAAGGGAGCAGACACACAAGTCTAATGCTAAAACTGTCTGCGAGGCTTGGGCAAGTCACCTGAATTCATAGTTGGTCTGCTGCTGATGACTCTTGAGCAAGGACCTGAGTTCAACCCCAGTTGAGTTCAGTCACGCCGGGGCCGGCAGTGCCCATCTGTAACCAGGTAAAAGGGCAAGGGAAATGATTCAAACAGAGGTTGAATTCTGAATTTTGCTTAAGACTTATGAGCATCACTTCCAGTTAATAGAAGTGAACCTAGGGCTTCTTGAGGGGTGGTAGTAGGCATGGGAGGGTGGTATATTTTAGGGATTTTTAAATACATTTGCTTCTGTTATGTCACAATAAATTTATAACACAGATTTTTATATGATGACCACTCTTTTGGGATGGAAAGCCAGATTTTCCAGACCAAGGCTTTTAGTACTCAGTTTTGTTTTGTGTGTGGAGGGTGTTGAAGTGTAGCTTGTCATCGTGAACATATAATAATATATCCCATATGAAACTAACTGAACTTGAAGCATGACCTGACAATTTGATTTAGATATAAAAAAATTTTACAGCTTGGCCATAAGAATGAGATGTTTTTTCCTTCCTCAAAACTTGTATGCCGCGTCTCTTTGGAAATAGCCAGGTAATCTTCCTGGGGCAAAATGAACCTTCCCAGGCCCTATGTCATTTTTGTGATCCTGCCATAAAAAGTAGAAGAAACCCAGCAATGAAAATGTGTTATTTCAGCTAAAAGAAATTTTGATTTTGGATACTCAGGATAATGAAGAAAAAGGCATTATGGGTAGAGAAGAGGCGGGATAGACGGTAATTTTGCCTGAGGTTTGCTGAGCCAATTTAGACCTAGTTCTGTTATTTCTAATTCAGTGGGATGGCTTTTAGGTGACTTCTGTCTTTAAGGTTTCAATTGCTGGACTTGTAATTGAGTCTAGTGTGTATGCTGCCACAGTGAGCATGGTTGACTGTGATCTAAATCTAATGTTATGCAGAAGCCTGGGAGCTAATCTGTGCGGTTGGAGCCAGAACAATACTTATAAATACTTATGCATGATTAATATGTGACAGGCAGCATCCTAATATTTTGCATGTATTGATTCATTTAGTTGTCAAAACAACCTCATGTGTTGGGTGTTGTTTTTTGTCTCCATCTTACCAATTAGGGAACCACAGAGAGGTTAAGTCAATTGCTTGAGGTTGCCCTGGTGGTCAGCATGAGGACCAGGACTCAAATCCCAACAGTCTCACTTCAGAGCCAAAACGCTTCACCACCATGCTGAACCCCCAGGAACCTTTTGGGCTCTGAAAAGTTGTTTAATCTTGTGTCTAATTCCTTTGTCTTCAAAGGGCTATAACAGCACTTCCTGTCTCCCTGGCTCAGAGAAGTGTCCTGAGATTGATGGCAGTGCGTGTCCACTTCAGCCCCTGTGCATCACTCCCTTGTGCACCACGCTCGCTTTGAAGTCAGTAAAAGCCCCATGTGTGTGTGTGAAGGGAAGCAGGGCCCTTGGCGGGTGAGGGGATGTGTAAATATTGAGGGATATCTATAAATCACTTTTATTTTCTTGGAAAATGGTCTCTATAAACATCAAATAACCCAAAGCGCTTTGTATTGTGTGTTTGCAGGTAACATTCTCCTGTGTGTGATATTCTCATTTTGAAGTCACAATCCATGGAAAGTGAATAATTAGGGAATAATTTTATGTTTCTAGTGTTTGCTTCTCCCATAAACTTCTCAGGGGCAGGAGCCAGGTCTGATTCATCTTTATTCTTAAAACTTCCTTACCTTTCCCTTCCCGCTCCCTTCTGGCATCAGCTTTGATACTTGGTACATAGTAGGTGCTCAATAAAGCCTTGCTGAGGGAATGAAAGCTGAGAGAATTGGATTTTGTATAGTGATTTCTCAGATCGTTTCATTCATAGTGAGGGAGGACACCTAGAAAGGCAAATATTTGGGGAGAATTTTGACAAGACCAGTTTTAAAACACTAATTCCAAGAGGGAGTATGAGAAATTGTGGCTAGATATTAGGAAGAGTTTCTTGACCAAGAAGACTGTGAAAAGCTGTAAATTGTCTTATGAGTCAAGGCTGCAATCTTTCTTTAACAGACATTGAATATTAGGTTATCTGGTATGTACTCAGTTCTACCTAGAAGTGGGGGGTAGGTCAAGGGAGGAAGAGATGGTCCCCTTCTCAGCTCCAATTCCATGGCTGGAGCATCGAAGCAGCAAGGAAATCATTTACTGCAAACGGAGTGCACAAGAGAGCAGGTTTGCCCTAACTGGTGTGGCTCTATGGGTTGGGCGTCATCCGACAAACCAAAAGGTCTCCGGTCCCATTCCCAGTCAGGGCACACGCCTGGGGTGCAGGCCTCCGATTGATGTTTCTCTCTCACACTGATGTCTCCCTCCTTCTCTGCCTCCTTCCCTTCTCCTCTATCTAAAAATAAATAAATAAAATCTTAAAAAAAGAGAGAACAGATTGTCAGACAATGGTTGTGCCACAGGAAACTGTCACCATGGAAGTTGTTTCCCTGTTAAACTTTCTCAGACAGAACGACATCTCCTAAGGGGGTTTGCACAGCAGGGCTGTGCTTCAGACGCTAACCTGTCCCCTTCACTTTAACATTTGTGGCGTCCAGGGACAAAAGTCTACTGAGAAGCAGGTAACTACTTTCTCTCGGGAACGGAGACTTAACACCTGGAAGAATTTCATCCTGGGCATTCAGCCCCCCCGGAGCTCATTAATTGGGGCCCGTGTTTTCCTCATTATCCTAAGGAGGACAAAATAATCATGGCAATTTCAGTTCCTAATGGCAGAGAAGATCAGTGACTTTCATTTTCCAATCAATTAATCAGTAAATTAATCAATATTTTTTGTAACTGTTCTGTAACAGTCATCATGCTACAATTACATTTAATATCAAAACAATTTAAGAGTAAGTAGTGATTCAGGAATACAAAGATAGGTCGACATTAGAACTCTTAACAAAAGAGGAAAACCATGTAAATCTCGTAAGGCAGTAAACCATTTGATTAAAATCAATATTTAATCTTAATAAAATCTTTTAGTTATATGAGATTATAATGATGGTACTTTAAAATACAAAGTATCTATCTGAAGACAAAAGCTAGAGAAATTTGCATATAAAGAAGAAACAAGACAAAATGTCCACTTTAACGTTATTATTCAATACTGTTCAGCAGTTTTAGTCAATGCAATCAGACAAGGCACGAAAATAGGAGATATAAATACTGGAGATAAATAACAGCATTTTTTTTACAGATAAGAGTCAAATCAAAGACTATTAGAATCAGTAAGAAAGCCAAAAATGTGGGCAGTTATAACTACACAAATGAAACAGAACAATAGCCTTGCAAATTGACTCTTGTATTGTTAACTAAAAATTTCTGACTGAATAGAATGAGAAATTCCATTAATAACAGCAACAAAACAGAAAATTTATAGAAATAAAAAAGAGCAAGACCTAAATTTAAAAAAAATATATGTATATGTAATTTAACTATAAGAAATAAAAGAGGACTTAAATGGAGATTAATTCTAGAGATGCAGCTATAGCTATAAAATATCATGTTCTTGGAAGGGTTCAATATTGTGAGGAGGTAAAAAAATTTAATGCAAATACAATCAAAGACCTAATGGGATTTATTTTGAAACTTAACAAAAATAATTATGTAATTTGTTTGGAATAATAATACACAAAAATAGACTAAAAAAATCTAGAAGAGTAACGGGAGAGGTGCTCTAAAGGAGATAGAAGTGTATTTTAAAGATTCGCTGATTAGAACAGTGTGATGCTGGTCATGAAAACATAGAGACAAGTCAATGAGTCAGAACAGAAACCTGCAAACACACCCAAGCACTCATCGGAATTCACTGTATCATGAAGGTAAAGTAGAAGGACGGTGTCAGTATTTTGACAACAGGTTAACCTTTAAGGGAAAAGTTGAGGCCCTTACTTCATAATTTAGACATAACTAAACTTCAGATAAGTTAAAGTTTTTGTTTTATGTTACATTTCATTTTACTGTAGAGATATATGAATATTTTTATAATCTTCTAATAGGCAGAGACCTTTGTAATAAAAGGCTTAGACCACAGTTTTGATAGATCTAATTATATAAGAAATGACAAACCTCGGTATAAAGAAAAATGAAACCAAAACGCCTCAGCTAACTAAGGTTACGTGCCCCAGATGTGCGTGTACCACTCGTCTCCTGCCAGATCTGATGGTTAAATTACCGGGAATTTTGCAAGATGATTGTTAAACAGAGCCATCATTAAAAATGAAATCAGAGACACTTGCAATTAAATGAAGTGCATTAAGAACAGAGGTAATAAATAGACAAAACAACCTATCTTTTCCTAATTATTTTACTGCATTTTGCTGTAGAGTTTACATCCATTATGTCTGTATGCTGGGAATATAATCAGATTGCGGGGAGGAGGACAACTGGAACTGGGGCCTGGGGTGCACCAGCGCCTCCCACCTCCCTTCCTCGTCCTGCTCTGCTGCTTTCTGCGTGCCAGCACCTCCTTCTTCCCCTGAAGACCAGTTTCTTCACGTGGCTGGGACATGTTAGCCAGCAGCTCGTACGCTTCCATCTTTAATTCACTGTCAGAGAGGCGAAGAGCCACTAAAACTCGGTTTCTTAACTGAAGATAACAATAGCCCAGAAAAAAACTCTAATGGACCTGTCTGGGCGAGCGTCATCCCCTGGACCGGTCATAATGGTCAGAGGGGTTTGCCTGGTGATGGGCCAGAATTTAATCAGGTGACCTGTACTAAACCCATGTTAAGTGGGAGTTCAGCTCTATTAGAACATTGCCACTGCTTTTTGAAACACATATTAGAAAGAGCATTTCTGAGAGAAGCATTTTGTTTTGGACAGACAAAAGAATGGATGACCATGACTCTGAGCTTCTACCTAAGTTTTAGCCAACTTTTAGAGAAATCCCTTCTTAAATTATAGAACTTGTAAACCACAAGAAATTGAGTTGTGCTTAAGCCCAAAGCCTACACTGTTATAAAAGTAATTGGAGATTGGGGTACAGAGACTCTGTTGTCTTCTCCTCTAATCTGATCCTCTTCTGCCCATCCTCACTGCCATTGTCAACTGAAATCATAAACATTGAGAGCCTTAAAAAAAACTAGCATACATTTATTTGTAAGATACTAACATTAACTAACCAACGTTAATTCCTAACTAATATTTTGGAAACCATGAAGAAAATAAAAACTATCACCATTTTTCTATTTAGTCTCCTAAACATGTATTGTAGATATGAATTTAGTAAACATTTATTGGGCACTTAATTACTATGTGCGTTAGGGTGATACCAAGAAAAAAAAGTAACTTCTCTCAGAGCCTGTGTCTACTGGGAGACTTGATTTAAGTTCTACTGGCTTTGTCTCAGGCTGAGATCCCCTGTTGGTCATGGACAGAGAGGGGGAGAGAGAGAGAGAGAGACAAAGGGAGGGTGGGAGAGAGAAAAGATGGAGAGAGAGAAAGAAGCATACTCCTTATGTTAGCAGCCCCATGAATCTGAGGGTCTGATAGCTCAGTTGGATGTGTTCTTGAAACTGCTTCCCTGCCTTGGGGTAAAGAGCTAAGAATCCAGGCATGAAATGAATCCCTGCCCACAGACCATGGACCTAAATGAAGTCTTACAGCACCTAAAGAAAACTAAGCAGTGGACCTAAAAGCAAATTAACATATTTGTGCCGTCCATCTACTTTTGTGCTGTGGTGATTTCATAACCTATGATGTTCAACAAAGTGAGAATTATTACTTTCTTCTGTTTTTATTTATGCTCTATCTATAAATAAAAATCCATATACAAGGAAACATTCTCAGATTATCTCTTATGACACTGACAATATGGCTATTCAGTTCTGGTTATGGACAGGTGTTTGTAGGACTATGTTAATGCCAGTGATTGGGGATTTAAGAAATTCAAGAGCATCTTTAATAGTGGTATCTATTATGCTTCATCTGGATGCCTAGGCTTTGGAAAGAAATGCTCAAATACTGATTGCAGTATTTTATCCAGCTATGGAAAAAATTAAAGAAATGTGATTGTAGGAGGGAGTAGGGAGGTGGTACTCAGGGTGGAAAATTCTAATTTTAGAGATATGGTGGAAGTTTCAGGAGCCTGGTAATTTTGGCAAGCCCATTCTAGGCTGACACACTCAAGCCAGTTTCAATAGCCTCTGTAGCAAGACAAGGATTTGGGCCTCTTCCTCTGACTTTGAAAACAGAGGCTGCTCCAGGCCAGAGGTGTCAGCGTATATAGTTAACTGTTATGGATCTTACAATAAAAATTTGTTGAAGGTCATTGAACACTCATCTCTTTATGTTTATTACTTTAGTCTTTTATTTGTTCATAGACATGGATCGTTTGATGTCAATTACCACCACACTTGGCATTTTATGCAGTAAAGGTCCTTATGGTTCTTGATGGGTAAATAAACAAGCTAGTAAAAAGCTACAGTGACAGTGGCTCTTGTATTTCTGCTCCCTTAGCCTGAAATGAGAGTGGGAGGGTCTGTGTGCAGTTGTGTCTTCTGTGAGTGATGCTTTGGGTGTGAATCCATAGCTCTGCGCTGCTCCACTCTGCATCCCACATACTTTCCTCTCCAAGTATTGCAATGACCTTGGCAACTCAAAATGAATTTGGGGCTTGGATTTTCCCTTCTTCTTCTCTTCTTCTTCTTTCTTCTGTTCCTCCTCCTTCCCCTACTTCTTCTTCTCCTCCTTCTCTTTCATCCTCTTCTCCCCTTCCTCCATTTTCTAAGTCATCACAAAGCACTTGATTACATGGAATGCTGATTTCTTTAGCACTGTATGAAGAGAGAAGTTTATTCTTTTGCTCAGAGTAACCTTTTTTTTTTAAAGATTGAAGTCAAGGCATTTCTTTTCTTTCTTTTTCATTTACTTTTTTAAAATGATGTATTTAATTCAGAGTGACCCTCCTTGTGTCAAGTCCATTTTTAGAATATTTAGCTCAGCGTCTCCTTAACTATACATATGATTAGATGTTTTCTCATTTCCCTATTATAGCCAGTAAGCCTGAAAGAATATATTAGTTACCATCTTGGTGTGTGTATCCTGTGTCCATCTTTCTGCTAAATATTCTGCCTACATGATCTGATACCCTTATGACAATACTATAGGTAGGTGCCAATGTAATCCCGTTTTACAGATGAGGAAACTGAGGCAACCACCTGCTCAAGATCATACAAGTAATAAGAAGCAGAACTAGAATTCCACATCAAGTCTGTCAGACTTGCCAGATATGCTCTTGAACACTTTGCTGAACAGATCAAGCTTTGTTACTTGCATGCCTGATACAGCAATTATTCTGAAAAAACAAAACAAAACAAACATTAACATGTATACAATATTCAGAAAATTTTCAAGTTATGACAAAATGTACTTTGCTCTGAAATGATACCTACCGTAATTTATTCTTGCTTTAAGGTTTTATAAAATTCTATGAAATCTTTCATTATTATGAAGCACCAATTATCCTCATGTTGTGGATATGAAAGGATGCTGGGTAATAGAAATTTTTATTTCAAAAAATCCATATAATCATAGCAAACACTGTATGTGGTGTTGAAAAAACCTTTTAAAAATTAATGTTGTAAAGAGGGAAAAGATGGGCTGTCCCTGATTTCAGTTGAATAACTTTAAAATAAAATGTAATGAGCTTAATGTTGAGGAATAGGTAGCCTGCTCACATTAAAATAATTATTCATTTTCCTTATTTTTGGAACTCCATTTCATAGTGAGATTCATTCATTGTGTAGTCGGTCATGTAATGTTTATAACATAGTACGGAGAATCATTGTATTTGTTTTAAAAAGAAAAATAGTTCAGGAACCAATTTTATTGATTTATTCATTACATTTATTAAATACCTACTAGCTAAAAGCTAATAATAATCTATGCTTTCAAATATATAGATCATTTTGAAATTATACCTAATAGTCAAAACATAAACTGTTTCTTAAAAGGAAAAATGTTTCTTACTAAAGAAACCCTTTGTGTGACAATACCTGGGAATTCTCGGTCTCTCCCCAGGAACACTTGAATATATGTTTGGTGACAGGAAAACAACCAGGCGAGTAAACCATGCGTGGGCCTTCGTCTTCAGACCGGGAGCGTCTCCTGTTGGAGTTAGTGCTGCTCTTTGTCACTGTGTGCCTGTCACCCTTCTTTTTAGCCCTCACCTCACTTAGGGTGAACTAACATTATCATCTTTTATTTACAGGCACACTTGTCATATTTATTAGAACTGGCCATTTCATGAAAAATATTTGTACTTTAACATTAAGTGTAAAATGTTATTTGTCAACAGATGATGAATTAACCATCATATTTAAATCCTTTTTGTACATTTAGGCATATTAACATGTCTAATGCATTTCTATTTGAAGTGTGTAAATCTTTAAGTGCAACATTGCATTACCCAACATAATTCTCTTAACATTTTTATATATATAAAAAGCTCACATTCATATAAAATGATAATTTTCCTTCCCAAAATAGGAAATGAGGGCCTAATATAGAATGTGCTATACATTTCTCTCCAAAGCAGTTCATGATTGACTGAAGTCTAAGCTTTTAAAAAATGCTTTATACTTCTATATGTATATGTAATATATTATATATATTATATATATATATAAAATTGTTGTTCAATTACAGTTCTCCCCATTTTCCCCCATTACTCTCCCCTGCCCTATCCACCACCCACTTCCCACATTCTAAACTCCCCCTCTCCATTGTCTTTGCCCATGGATCCTTTATACATGTTCATTGATTGACTCTTCCCCTTTTTTTCCTCATTGTCCCCCTCCTGCATCCCCTCTGGTCACTGTCAGTTTGTTCTTTGTTTCCTTGTCTCTGGTTCTATTTTGCTTGTTTGTTTGTTTTGTTGATTAGGTTCCACTTATAGGTGAGATCATATGGTATTTGTCTTTCACTGCCTGGCTTATTTCACTTAGCATAATACTTTCCAGTTCCATCCATGTCGTGAAGGGTAGGAGCTCCTTGTTTCTTTCTGCTGTGCAGTAATCCATTGTGTAAAAGTACCACAGTTTTTTGATCCATTCATTTACTGATGGGCACTTAGGCTGTTTTCAGCACTTAGCTATTGTAAATAATGCTGCTATGAACATTGGGGTGCATAGGTTCTTTTGAATTGGTGATTCGGGATTCTTAGGGTATAACCCCAGCAGTGGAATTGCTAGGTCAAAAGGCAGTTCTATTTTTAGTTTTTTGAGGAAATTCCATAGTTTTCCACAGAGGCTGCACCAGCCTGCATTCCCACCAACAGTGTACTAGGGTTCCCTTTTCTCCACAACCTCACCAGCACTTGTTCTTTGTTGATTTGTTTATGATGGCCATTCTGACCGGTGTGAAGTGGTTTTAGTTTGCATCTCTCTGATGGCTAGTGATGCTGATCACACTTTCATATGTCTCTGGGCTCTCTGTATGTCCTCTTTGGAGAAGTGTCTGTTCATGTCCTTTGCCCATTTTTTAATTGGATTGTTTGTCTTCCTGGAGTGGAGTCATGTGAGTTCTTTATATGTTTTGGAGATCAAACCCCTGTCTGAGGAATCATTGGCAAATATGTTTAGCCATATGGTTAGTTCCCTTTTCATTTTGCTGATGTTTTCTTTAGCCATGCAGAAGCTTTTTAATTTGATGTAGTCCCGTTTGTTTATTCTTTCCTTTATGTTCTTTGCTCTAGGGGACATATCAGTGAAAATATTGCTGTGTGGAATATCTGAAATTTTCCTGCCTCTGTTCTCCTATAGGACTTTTATGGTGTCACAACTTCTATTTAAGTATTTTATCCATCTTGAGTTTATTTTTGTGTATGGTGTAAGTTGGTGGTCGGGTTTCATTTTTTTGCATGTCGCTTCCAGATCTCCCAGCACCATTTGTTGAAGAGGCTATTTTTACTCCATTTTATGCTCCTGTCCCCATTGTCAAATATTAATTGACCATAGACACTTGGGTTTATTTCTGGGCTCTCTGTTCTGTTCCATCGATCTATGTGTCTGTTCTTATGCCGGTACCAGACTGTTTTGATTACAGTGGCCTTGTAATATAGTTTGATATCAGGTATTGTGATCCCTCCTACTTTGTTCTTCTTTCTCAAAATTTCTGAGGCTATTTAGGGTCATTTATGGTTTAATATAAATTTTTGAAATATTTGTTCTATATCTGAAAAATATGTAATTGGTATTTTAATAGGGAGTCTGTTGAATCTATAAGTTGCTTTGGGTAGGATGGACATTTTGATGATGTTAGTTCTTCCAATCCATGAGCACGGTATATGCTTCCACTTATTTGTATCTTCCTCAATTTCTTTCTTCAGGGTTGTGTAGTTTTCTGAGTACAGGTCTTTTACCTCCTTTGTAAGGTTTAATCCTAGGTACTTTATTTTTCTTGTTGCTATAACAAATGAGATTTTTCCCCTAATTTCTGTTTCTGATATTTCATTTATGGTGTACAAAAATGCCTTTGATTTCTGAATATTGACTTTGTATCCTGCTGCTTTGCCAAATTCACTTATTAGGTTGAGTAGTTTTTTGTGGAGTCCATAAGGTTTTCTGTGTACACTATCATGTTGTCTGCAAACAATGAAAGTTTTACTTCCTCCTTTCCAATTTGGATAACTTTTATTTCTTTTACTTATCTGATAGTTGTGGCTAGAACTTCCAATACTATGATGAATAGATGTAGTGAAAGTGGACATCCTTGTCTTATTCCTGACCTTAGTGGGAAAGCTTTTAGTTTTTGCCAGTTGAGTATGATGTTGGCTGTAGGTTTGTTCTATATGGCCTTCATTACATAGAGGTATGCTCCCTCTACTCCCTGTTTTCTGAGTGTTTTTATCATAAATGCATGTCGTGCCTTATAAAATGCTTTTTCTGCATCTATTGATATGATCATGTGATTTTTGTATTTCCTTTTGTTTATGTGATGCATTATGTTTATTGGTTTGCAGATATTGTACTATCTTTGCATCCCTGGGATGAATCCCACTTGATCATGGTGTATGCCTTTTTTAATGTATTGTTAGATGCAGTTTGCCAACATTTTGTTGAGGATTTTAGTGTGTATGTTCATCAGCAATATTGGCCTGTAGCTTTCTTTCTTTGTTATGTTTTTATCTGGTTTTGGGTTAGGATGATGTATATAAAAGAGAAACAGTTATCTTGAATCATTCCAATACTCAGCCAAAGATTAATTCTTTAAAATGTCAATGACCATATAAAAAATATGTATTTACGTCCTAATCTGAAATCTGTTACTTATTTTTTATTCCCTGGACATCTCCTTTTATATTAAGCTTTCCTCAATTATAAAATAATTATTATACCATAATGCTGTAATGTATAATGATAACAAGTGATACTATTTAATATCTTAACCAATAAACAGATAAATCAAATTCCAACTAAAATTTATGTTTTATAACACAAAACACCTCCAGTAGTGACCATTTCTACTTAAATTAACATTGCTGGAACTGCCACTTCCACTTATTCTCTTATCTAAAACAGCCTAGATTCAGAAGATTCAGGTTCTTGTTCTGACTCACCACCTAAAGAGTTCTGTGACCGTGGCAAGTCACGATCTGTCTAAGGCTGTCTCCTTTTCTGTAGGAGATTATATAATACAGACAAAACCCTACTCCCCATTAGTTGCAAACACAGTTTATATATTGTAGAGGGATATGTAAGTAAGTAGCATTATTTCATTTTATCTGAATACGTCATCCTCTAGAAATACTTTGGATGAACTATCTTTGATTCTTTAAATAGCAGAGGGGACGTTCTTTACCTTTTTTCTTTGTGTCATGAGGATTTCATCGAGACAAATATGGTTAGAAATATTTTAAGAACAGAAAGATCAGGTTCAAAATGAGTGCCTGTTGGCTTAACTGAACCCCTGGCTTAAATGAGTGCCCCTTGGCAAGATTCAAGTGCAACAAAAGAATTTGGAAAGATTCTTGGAGTTGTAATGGATTTTGTTCTGTATTATAACAAAAAGAACTAACTTTGACTCATAATTACTGATAAAAATAGGAGGATCTTGTATAACCAATGCCTCACAGGACCAGAATGTTCAGTTTTGGTTAGTGAGTCTCAATCAGAAAGGGGTAAGAAAATGAAAAATCTCTAAGTGTGTTGGTGGCAAAGTGTTTGGGTTTGAGAGTCAACAGTAGCTGGATTTGAATTCCTCCTTTGCAATGTATTAATTACATGTTCATGGGTAAGGTACTTAAGGTCTCTAAGCATCAGGTTCCTCACCTGTAAGATGATCCTGTATGTAGAGGTGTCAGGAGGATTGTCTGAGACAATGTTAGCTAAGTGCTGAGCAGAGTCCTGGCATTGTGCTAAGTGCTCATCTCTGTACAGTAGCTACTTACGTGGTCTTGATGTAAGGGGCTGTACTTGGCACTTCACAAAGTGAGGTCAAGATGGCACAATGGAAACTCCAAGAGCAAGCAGTCATAAGCCCCCTGCAGCTCTCCTTGGGGATAAATCCATTGAATAGAGATTAGTATTATTTAAATCAAGTTCAAGTGATAGGCATTTATAGAAGGCTTAAGGCCCCCTGTTTGTAGTGATTTCCACATATTGTGGTTATTTTCTGAACACTGAGACGCCCCTTTAATGAGATCTTTAAAGAGATATTTAGCAGTATAGAAGTTCCTACTTTTCAGTGAGATATTCTATTGGATAGTGAATTTTAGAGTATATTGTAATAAATGAAAATATTAAGCAATTATAAACATTTGCTGGAATAACCTAAACCCTAAAAACTTGATATGAATGGTATATCTGCATTTTCCACGAAGTGCCCTCCAGGTCCTGTGAATTTGTATATGCACAGAGGCCACCTGTATTACATATGCTGTCTCCATTGAAGAGGCCCTTTGTGCTAAATGTTATGAACTTCCTTCTACAGATGAGGAAACTGAGGTTCAGAGAATTGAAATAACTTACCCAGGTTTAAATACATAAAAAGTAGAGGGACTAGAATGTGAATCCAACTGTGTCTAAATAAATTCTCATTCAGTCAACCACATAATAAAAAAGAATTCACCAAAGGTCAGCAGATGGGCACATGCAGGAAGATGTTGCCCCCCTTTGCTTTGATGCTATGCTCTCTGGTAGAATAGATAGGCCATTGATATGGCAAAGAGCCTCAGCAAAGAGAACTACATTGTATGTCAAAGTTACATTCCAGGAAAACTCAACTTACATCCCAAAGGCATGAAAAGGCCATTTCTTCCTGAGAATGCATAAAGCAGAAGGTCTAGATTTATTTCCAGAACACTACCACCCCCCACTAATAAACCCTTAGCACTGTTGTATAACATGTTGAATAACACTTGACACTTGACATCACATAAATAGTAAAGAAATATTCTTACCTTAAAAGTGTTGGCTTGGTGGATACATTTTGCTCTAAAGGTAATGACCGTGAAAACTTATAGATGCAGTGAATTAGGCAGAAAGAGCAAGAGTAAAGATTTTTTCCACCTCCACACCCAACTCCATCAACTCCACATCTGCATCCAGGGGGTGCCACACAGGGGAGTCTCTCCCCTTTTTATCTTTCTTCGAGACAGTGAAGAAGGAATAAAGTGTCCCCCTGTGCACTTAGCGTGGAGAATCGCACAATAACGTGTTGTGGCTACCTGCAACTGCAGTTACAGCATAGCGCACTCTTCACACAGCTTAAAATCTCGACTTAAAGCAAAATGTAGCCTGTATAAATGAATTATTTAAGTGTGAAAAATATAATGTGGGCTCTCCTTGTTTCTTTTAACACTTGCAGATGGCACTACTTTTCTTTTGTCTCTTTCTAATGCTTTCTGTGTCCCATCTCAGCTTTGCAGCAGCAGCAACTAATAAAAATAGTAACAGAGCTAACATTTGTTGAACACATTGTAATGTTCTAAGAATTAAGTACTTTACAGGTATTGTTTACTTTTCTCTCCACAAACTCTAGTCATAAAAATTATAGTCATTCCCATTTTACAGAAGAAGAGACCAACATTTGGGGATTATCTAGTTTTTAAATGTCTAGTAAACTCTGGTTCTCATTAAGATTTAGTAAGTACATACTACCCTGTTCATTCTACTGAGGAAAGTTATAGAACCTGGACAGAATATATGGAGCAGTCATTTGAAGACACCGAAAAGTGAATAGTGGTAGACAGCTTGGAAAAGCAGACCAGAATTTGAAGTGCCAATAAACAGGCCATTGTTTAGCTGTCTGGTTGGAACTCAGTGTCCAAACTGCAGAAGAGGGCACCATGATGCAGCGAGAGTTTCCAGAGAAATCCTTTATGTCTGGACCGAATAGCAAGAAAGGGAGCTCTTAACACCTTGGTCTTAAAGCAGACCAAGACCAAGAAAGAGTGGGGGAAATCACCCATTGTTCTCTAAAAAAAAAGTGTTCATCTACATTTTCTAACACCTTGGTCTTAAAACAGTCTGTAGCAATAGTGTGGGAATGAAAGCCAAAACTTGGAGAGAAGGGACTTTCTTCTCTGATCAATAGAGCTATGATCCTAGAGAGTTTGTCTAACAGGGGAAACCCTGTTTGCTCTGCTATCAGTTAGAGTAACTAAAGGCACAGTTTTCTGACCAGAGGACTGAAAGTATGGGAAATTATTTTGTCAGGACTTCCCAGTATCAGAAATTCCTTGAAAGATTAATAGAGTAGAAGAAACTTTGGGAAGTGATCCCCATAAAATTGCTTATGATTTCTAGGGCTCACCCTGAGCTGTGCATGCACAGATCTGGTCCCTATCAGCATACAGACTATTTTGAGAACTAAAGTAGCATATAGATGCTGCCCAGATCCCAAACTGACCACTGGGTGATAGACATGTGGGATGGATCTGAAAAGTGGTGTTAAGGCTTTGAAAACTGAACTGACATCAAAACTTCTACCCACAGGAAATGGGGTGTAACTTGCAGCTTAAACTTAACCAGGTTGATTGCCTGCTCAAACAAAAATATCAACACTCTCATAGGATTTAAACAAGATCCAGAATCTCATAACAATACCAAAATTGTCGAATATATTCAAAATTACTTTTGAAGAACCAGGAAAAAAAATCTCAGCTTACCTGGGAAAAAACAACAGAGGCTGATTCCAAGATGACACTGATGTGAGAATAAGCTGTAATAGACTTCAAAGCAGCTATTATAAAACTCTTCAACAAGTGATTGCAAACACTTTTGAAATGGAATTGAAAATAGAAACCCATAGCAAAGAAATAGAAGGTACAAAGGAGCATCAAAAGAAAATTTTCGAACTGAAAAATACAATCACATCTATTTTTACAGTTAAAAAACTCACTGGACGGGCTGAATAGCAAAATGGAGATGACAGTAAAAAGTCAGTGAACTTAAAGATAGATCAACTGAAGTTATTCAAGCTGAACAATAGAAAGAAAAAAAGCTTTTAAATGGACAGAGGGTCTTCCAGTTTCACCTCGAACACACAAAGAGCTTGGAAGTCCCCCGTCCCATTACTACAACAAGGAAAAGCGAGATCAACTAAAAAATGAATGCTTTTCTTGAACTATCATGTCACAAGGCTAAGCATTACCCTGAAATCTGGAGAGACAGGTGCATCCAGAAAGGCACAGCTGAGATGTGCTTGGCTGAAGCAGCAGCCACTGGAGCCATAAACCAGCAGAATCACTTAAATGATAATTTAGATAAATTGCTCGAGGTTGAATGTGGATGAATATGACTGTGAGAAATGCCTGGGGGTTGCTGTCTTTCATAGACTGTCTCTCTAGAAGCCCCACCAAGTTCTCACAATGATATCTGAAAAAGATCACCTCGTGGCTTCGGCAGGGGAGAGGAAGAGTAATTATTATAAAATATACCCAGAACCTTCTTCGTAATAAAGGCCCACTGCACATGGGAGAGGAATTAGCCAGAGCCTTATGCCACCCCTCTCCAGCCTTCCTGACTCACCTTGGGGAGAGCAGTCATAGTTGCCAGGAGCCAGGGGTTCAAGGAAATAAAACAGAAACATTGCAGCCAGGGAAGGGAGTAAGGGGAAGATGAGAAAAAAAATGCTACTGGAGAAACACTTGTAAAGATCACAGCCAATAGGTGCAAGTCCACTAAATGATGGAGATTTAATCAGAAGATTATAGAATGTTCTTCCTCACCCACAGCTTACCACCATACCCCAGAACTTCAGTATAATAAGTGGATTGCAGCGGAAAGACCTGTAAGACACAGACTCAATCTTAGCAGGAGAACTTAGGGAAATTCAAAGATTAAACAATAATACTAAAGAAATTTGAAGCCTCTGGCACTTATGGCTACAGCAAACATTAGACACAGCTTAACTCCTACCCAAATTAAATAAATCCTCACACCAGAGTTCCATTTACCCCAGTTCCTGTTACTCAATATAACATCTGCTCTCAACAAAAAATTATAAAGTATGCCAAAAGGAACAAAAAACAGTCTGAAGGGATGAAGCAATTATGTGAATAAGATTCAGATATAATATAGATGTTGGAATTATCAGTCAGGAAATTTTAAATAACTGTGATTAAATATATTAAAGAATTTAATAAAAATACACAACATGCAGGAACACATGGATAATATAAGCAGAGATGGAAATTCTAAGAAAGAATCAAAAGGAAATACTAAAAATAAAAAAAACCCTAAAAAATAAAGAAATCTTAGTTGAACTCATCAGGAGACTTGACTCAGCTAAGGAAAGATTCAGTAAACTTGAAGAAAGAGCAATAGATACTTTCCAAAATGAAATCCAAGGAGAAAAAGAATGAAACAAACTAGAATAGAACAGAACATCCAAGAACTATGAGGCAATGTCAAAAGATATAACATATATATATATATATATAGTGTACCAGAATGAGAAGAAATGGAGAATGCAGCAAAAGAAGTATTTGAAATAATAATGGCCAAGAAATTTCAAAAAGTAATGACAGATAACAAAACACAAATCCAGGAAGCATAGAAAACACCAAACAGGATGAATACCAAAGTGTGCACATTGAGGTATATCAAACTACATTAACACTGCAGACAATCAAAGACAAAGAGAAAATCTTGAAAGAAGCCAGAGGTTAAAAAAAAAAACATACCCGTACAGGAACAAGGATAAAAGTTACAGAATATTTTCTATCAGAAATCATGTAAGCAAGAAGGGAGTGAAGTGAAATATGTTAAGACTTAAAAGAAAAACACTACCAACCTAGAATTCTATATCCAGCAAAATTACCCTTCAAAGCAAAGGAAAAATACTTTCTCAGACAACCAAAAATTGACTAACAGATTTAGCAAAATATAAGAAGTTCTTCAGGCATAAGGAAGATGGTATATGTCAGAAATTCTATATCTAAAGAAAGGAAGAGTATCAGAGAAGTAATAAATGAAGATAAATATTTCACTTTTCTTATTAATTGATCTGAAAGGTAACTGTTAAGTAAATAATAACAAAACATTGGATCGTTACAGCGTATGAATAAGTGAAATGAAAGACAAAAGTGTCATGAGGGATGGGAGAGAATGGCAAATTATGAGGTATGTGCACTACGCATGAAGTGCTATAGTGTTACTTGATGGTGCACTTAGCTTAGTTAAAAACATCTGTTGTAAATTCTAGGTAAACAGTTTTTAAGAGTATAAGTATGATAAGATATGGTGAGAGGAGATAAAATGGCATCATAAAATGCTCAATTAAACCCAGAAAATGCACAAAAATTGGAGATGTGTAAACAAAGATCATACACAATGAATAGAAAACAGTCACAAACATGGCAGATATGCATACATTTATATAAGTGGTAACTTTTTGCATAGAGAGTCAGGCACCTGGGGGGGTAATAATGAAAGTTTTAACATCTGTGTTATCAGAGTCTCAGAGGATGCCTTTTATGATCTGGTTTCTGCTTTCTCCTCCAGCAACCTCTCCCTGGTTTGTACCAAGTGTGTTCCAGCATATTTAACAACTTCAATCCTTTCTGTACCCCTTTTCATGCTATTTTGCTTGGTTGATTCCAGCTCCTGTTTTAAGATACAACTCCCTAGGCTCCCCTGATGTCCAGGCCAGCGTATGTGCCCCTTCTCTGAGGGTCCAGAGCAGCCTGTGTTTGCCTCAGTCACAGCCCTTACCATGGTGTATTGTAACTGCCTGTTCTCTCAGCCGTCCTTGTTAGGCCGTGGAGGCCTCAGGCAGAGACTATGGTTTCCTTTCATATCCCCAGCCCCTAGCATGTAGTAGGAATGCAATAAATATTTATTTAATGAAATCAAACTAAAGCCCACCTGAAATCCTCTTTGGAAGTAGACAAAATATAAATGAACAAAAAATACAAATAAAAGACTGCACTATCAATGCTTTATATGAACTGATAATGATTTATTAGGAATAACAATAAGTATGAGTATGACCAAAATAACTTGTTTCCTCTCATGTAGAAGAGTATGGAAAAGCTGCTGGCTTTATGATCAATGGGGATGGAAAAACCAAGGACACAAAGAGAAAGCAGCAGCCGGAATTAGGGATCAGGAGTCTCAGGGTCTCTCCAGCCCTCAGCGAGGAGTGGGAGTGGAGGGTTACGAGAAGGATGATGCACCAGCCCATTAGGGATTTCTTTTTTTTTTTTTTTTTTTTTTAGATTTTATTTATTTATTTTCAGAGAGAGGGGAAGGGAGGGAGAAAGAGAGGGAGAGAAACAGCAATGTATGGTTGCCTCTCACATGGCCCTCACTGGGGACCTGGCCCGCAACCCGGGCATGTGCCCTGACTGGGAATCGAACCGGGACACTTGGGTTCCCAGCCCGCGCTCAATCCACTGAGCTACACCAGCCAGGGCCATTAGGGATTTCAAACAGATGTTTCCCTTTTCCGAGTGTGGGAGTCAGGACAGGTGCTCTTAGCCCTGTACCTATGGGAAGGGGTGAACCTCGACTTCCTCAGAAAAATCCATATGAGGAGGAAGCCTTGGAAATAAAAAATGAACTCATTTTTATAACTATGATTTCTCCACCTGGAAGTGCCTGAGTCCAGTATGGGTGTACTGCCGAGGGGAAGAGGTGGACAGGTGTTGGGGACCATGTGTGATGGCAGAGGCAAACCACATACGTTGCTCACCTATTTGCTTTACACGTGTATCTTTTTTTTTTTTAAATTCACAGACTATTAAATTAAGACCAATTGCTTTTTAAATTTAGAGCCCAGGTTTTTAGAATTAACTTCTGATTTTCATACAGGAGTAGTCATTATTTGGTCTAGTGTTCTGTAAGTTTTGACAAGTGCCTAGAGTCATGCAAACATCCCCACACTCAAGTTACCCAATGGTTTCTTCACCCCTCCTCTAACTACCTCATGCTGCCCCTCTGTGGTCAAACCCTTCCCCACCTTCAGCCTCTTGCAACCTCTGATTTGTCATTTGTCCTTGTAGCTTTGCTTTTCCAAAAGATCATGCAACTAGAATTGTACAGTTTGTAGCCTTTTAAGACTGGCTTCTTTCACTCTGAGTAGTGCATTTGAGATCTCTGTGTTGCTGCACGTACCAGTAGTGCAATGGACCGAATGTGACTCCCTGCCCCAAATGCACCATGTTGAGATCCTAACACCCAGCATCTAAAATGTGCCATGGAATGGGATCCCTCCCTTAACTTCTTCCAAAAGAAAAGAAATCTAAAACATGGGTTCAATATACTTTCCTTGAGACTTTTGGGGACCAGGAGGGCTTTATATCACAGCAAAGTGAATAACCTAAAGTCAAATTTATTCATTTCCTTCTTAAGAGTACCTCCATAACGGCTACCAGCACATGAGATATTTTTCACCAGGTACTTCACCTCCAAGTGCTCCCGTTTTGTCCCATTTTCCCGGGTTCTCTGTCCATTTGGTTCCCTTTCCTTTGCTCTCCACCCCCTCCCTATGAAGAGCAGTTTTAACTCTCATTAAGATTAAACTTCTTAAGAATAATTTTGGTACTAGCTGTTAAGGTATTTTTTATTCTCCTCAAAATGTGATAATTACAAAATGTTTTAAGATCCTTATAAATCTCATCCTTGTAAGACATTTTGTTATTTTGACTCATCAAATGTATGCTTTATAGGATGCAAACCTATACATGTTGCCATGAAGAATTCTGCGCTCTCTTAAATGCTTTATACAGACTTCATTGACCAGATAATCTCTGGCAGAGTGAAATGGGGAACTATGAAAATTTAATACAATATCTAGAAAATTAAAAAGAAAAAAGAAGGTATATCTCATATCAGTGAATCATAAAAGTACCCAGCCATGTACTATGAAAAATAGAGACATTTATTGAAGAAGATGGAAGATACAAGAAACATTGTCCACAGGAAAATGACATCTCAGTCCCCTTCAAAGTAGGCACCTTGGGACCTCACACAGTTCTCCCAAACACCATTAGCTGCCCTGTCATATTTTCCTGAATCTCATCAACAGTCTGAAATCTCTTCCCTTTCAAAGGTGATTTTAGTTTGGGAAAAGCCAGAAGTCATAGGGCACCAAATCTGGGCTGTAGGGGAGCTGAGTCACCTGGGTGATTTGATGTTTTGCCAAAAAACTCTGCACGAGACATGATGCATGAGCAAGTATGTTGTTGTGATGAAGCTGCCAATCACCAGTTGCCCATAGCTGTGGCCTTCTGAATTATCTGAATAGTTTCCTTGGAGGAATGTTCAAACTTAATGCAAAATTTGATTCTGGTTCATTGTTCTACTTGCTTGGTCATTCTGAATGCGACAGCTACACAGTACACATGCTCACTCAATGGTATCTACCACTCCCACTGACTAGTAAAGTCATCATTGTTCACACATGCTCATTCCAGCCCACCCTCCGTGGCTGCCAGGTTATATGGATATTGCACAAACTGTTCTCATTATATTAACAATGGCTGGACTCTTTCTGGACAGGCCTCGTATTCCTACTGAAGAACTGTGCATAACATATTGAGGAATCTTGAGCAGCTTTATAGTTTGTGAGGGGGGAAAAGAGGGTACTGGATCCTGCCCTTCAAATCTACACTGCAGTGATGGTTAGCCTCTTTTTGGAGTCGGGGCCTTTATGGATGTTGGCAGAGGTGCCATGGGCACTGTTATTGGGCCATTTCTTCTTAGTGGTCTCAGTGCTTCTGCTCTGCTCCTTTCCCCAGGCCATCCAAGTGCTCCCCATTTGAACATGGGCCAAAAGCTTGTTTGAAAGGTCAAGGAGAAGAGAAACAGAAATGTGGGTGGGGACATGAAACAGCTGTTTCTAACAAGGGAGCTCCCACAAGGACAAGTTGACATAGGAAAAAAATCATGTATGTTTCGTTCAAGCGGCAGAGGGTTGGGGTGAGTGATGGCTGGAAAGGGGATGATGTGGCTCAGGCAGACCTCCTTTACTGCCTAAGAGAGGGGTCTTTTGAATTTGTGAAGATGATACCTTTTGGAAATGAGGAGACAGAATGCTGGAATACCAGTCTTCTTCTTTTGTCCCAACAGCCCTAATGTTGTCGCTTCTGTCTTTGCTCTCTCCTCAATCACTCTCAGAGGTTATTAACACTATTTTCATTTATATGTAGGACCTGATGATTTTAAAGGTGACTGAACTTTTGCTCATGGCCCTTGGAAAATTATCTGGTTGGGTAGGAGACAGTGGTGGGCAGAGCCCTGTGGACTCTGCCCACTGGCATTTCTCACTTTCCCTTGGGAGGGTCCCAACCCTGCTCCCTGGGGCAGCTCATTGACTCATCTTGCCCCGTGCTACCCCCTACCCCATCCCCCATACAGACAGACTGCTTTGCCTTAGCTAAGGCAATGCACACCTCTCCCTGTTGGAAACGTACCTTGGAGATGATCTGTTTGAGTAAAGGTCTAATAGCTTTATTTTCTTTTGGTCAGCATGCAAAGTTTTATACAAGAAAATATCATTTTGTATTTACTTCCATTCTGGGAGAATGAAACCATATGGATTTGAGGTCACTAAATGATACACTAAATGGCAGTTCTTTCCTGCAATGCCCAAGTGTTCTTGTTGAACAATGAACAGCGAACCAAACACTGCCCAGCCAGCCCTGACGAGCCCCTGAGCTAGGAGAGCATGGAGTGAGAGCAGGGAGGCCCCTCTGCCACTGTGTCCGGCTGTGTCCTGCTTCTGTTTCTGACCTCCTGGCATAACATCTCCTTTTATCATCTTCCTTGTAAACTGTTTTCATATATTTTCAAGAGCAATATTTTCTTTACTGTCTTTAACAATTTATTCCCAGGGTGGCGATGCGTCAGAGGGCCTACTAGGTCACCCCTTCAATTTATAATTCAGAAAATAGACACCTCTGTGCTTACATTTAAAAAAAATTAGAACCTACCATTTAAGAATCCAACTGGTTTATTTTATTACCTGCTTCTCTTTGGCTGCCTTGATTTCGCCTTTAAATTTCACTACCACTGTCCTATCAGAGCAAACATCCGTAGAGCTCTCTAATATTTAGCGTAATCCATGGGATGTGTTTTCATTTCATTCCATTGAATATGTTTGAAAGGTTAGTTCCAGCTCATTCCAGGCTGCCTGTCCATCCGCAAATTCCATCCGTTTTGAATTTCCTTTCCTTTTATTTTTGGACATAGACATGCAGCCCAGTCAGTTTTAGCAGCCCTTTTGAAGTCTATGACATACAGGCTTAAGAACATAACAAGACTGTCCAATGTGGAGGCCTCAGCAATAGCTCATTTTCAACAACTGATTAAACAGATACAACCTGCAATGTTATAATAACAATATAGCTAACTTCAAACAACTTACTAACCCCCCAATTATAATAGACTCACAAAAGATCTGTTACTGCTCAGGCCATTGACATATTCAACTGGCTCTGGCCACAACGTGCTCATTGCTCCTTTTTCTTCCTTTATGGCTGTTTTAACGGTTCAGTTGAGTACTGCATCATCGAAGAAGCATTGGATAAGGAAGACTAATGTGAAGCCTTGTTTAGTATTTGCAGAGGGATCTCAGATTGCTACATGTATGCCGACCACAGAGGCAGTGACATTAAACTGTACAGCTAAAACAAGATTTTGAGCCCCATGCTTCTTTGGATATGAGAGAGCCATTTACAGCAGCCTTCATTCAGGAACAGGATGGTCCTTTACTATAGTCCCTTACTATAAAAATGGAGAATTGGAAGAAGCCTGAGCAACCAGTTATTCCAGTAGTTTTCATCCTCATCTGGATTATGACCGTCTTTGAAAATTTCATAGAGGTTATAAAGCAGAATTCAGAAAAAAATATGTATCTCTGCACACATGCAACATCTGGTCCAGGGTTTCAGAGGATTCGTGACTATCAGGTCCATCAGTGGGTCCCCTAGAAGATGCAAGGACCCAGTTTAAGAATCTCAGTCTGGTCCAAAACCAAAGGAGGCAACTGAAGCCCAAAAGTATAAGTGACCTGCTCTGGGTTGGCCAGCTTCATCAGTTCCTTTTTCTGTTCTCCTCTCCCTTTTCCTTTTGTGACTTGTATGCATATTTTCACTTGATGCTAAATTGATATGTGTGCAAAAAACTTATTCTTTTATTACAAATCTCTTCCCAAATAATGGGTGATACAAAGTTTGCTCTCTATCTCTTTCTCTACCTCACTTAATAGATGTGGCACCACAATCCCAATCAAAGGACCAGTGTAATAGATCTGCTTTATTACATTGGAAGCGTGCCATGGTGTTAAAAATTACCAACATGGTTGCAGATGCTATAGTCAAGAAATACCACCAAAGGTCCTGAGAGTTGTGTGGGGCAAAGGTCAAGCCAAGCTCTATCCTGTGGCCTTATGGGTAGCTAGAAAGTAAGAATACTTATGCCAAATTCACTCTGAAGTGGTTTGGCCCTTGACTTGGAAAATTCTGGCACACCTAACCCCTTATTACTGTAACGCACTTTTATAAACATTTAATGTTGGGAAATTACACATTTCGACCCAAAAGCTTCCTTGTCCTTCTCCTTCCCAGTAATGAGTAGCAGTATAAATAGCACTTTAGCAATCCCCTGATGTAATGTCAGAAACCCAGGAAAGAAAATGTGTATGTGAGTGTCCTAGGTGCTGCTCAAGAAACTTCTGCAGCCCAAGGAGGGAACTTGGAGAATTCTGCACTTTACCCCTTTTGCTCATTAGAAGTTTAGAATAATAGTCTATACTTATAATCTTGACCCGTAAAAACTGTGCATTTTCTAAACAGTTACTTCATTCACATCAGACCCTCCGGAGCCACTGGAGACATAGCTATGTGGCTATGTTACCCAATAGGCTTTGTTTAATTCATGGCTTTCTTTGTCATTTCATCTCAGGCGCTCTGAAACATCTTCCTACACAGTGTGTTCTCTGCGTTGTGGTAAAGTTCTTCTGGGTAACTAATAATTGTTCTGACTCAGGTCCTTTCCTGGCCCCAGATTGCTGTTTGAAAAAAAGGGGTGGGGGAGGTTAGATTAAGGTCTCATGAGACAGGTGTATAACATGATGGAGGAATTCTAACTTAAGGGTGGCATAATGGTTGTGCCTTGACAGGAAAACACCGATCTTCAAAGGTTTCTGTTTTAAAACATAATAAAAATCAAAAGCAACCACTTAAGTAGGCTGGGTAAATAATTTGTCATTTGTGAGCATATCTGCAAAATGATCAAAGAGTGTGAAGGGCTGTATTCCCTGGAAAAGCTTCTAACCATTTAAATCACCGTCCTGGTGTTATTACCTGAATCACCTCCGGGAGTCAGATACACACCTGTAATCTGCTGGTAATTCAGCAAAGGAAGCAGCCCTCCTATATCTCGTTTGTTACTTTCAAGTAGTTCCGGTGTAGTAAACTGCGTGTACAATTTTGGGCATGCAGCAAGCTAAGGTTACTGCTCTGCGCCTAACATCCAGCCAACAAAGCTAAAAGCAGGAAGAGCATGGTGGTTTAGCACCTCAATACAGTGTACTTAAGGATGCAAGGCTAAGTGCAAAGACAATAGATACCAGTAGTACTTGGAAGGCAATTCAGGAATTCAGTTTAAAAATGAGAGTAAATGATGCATGTTTGGAAGAGCAGAAAATGGTAGCTGTCTTGTTTAAACTGAATGTTTAAACCACGACGTGGCTATTGGAATAATAATCTCCTGGAAAGCAATATTTAAATGTATCCATCATCATTTAGGGTTTAGACACACAGTTAAATATTATTGATCATTTGCAATTGTGTGCATCCATGTGTACATATATTAAACTGAAAAGTAACGGCAGCATGGAAAGTGGAGAAGATGAAGTGTAAAAATAGTACTTGAGTTTCTAATTACCAGTTTTTAATTAAGAAAGCCACAAGCAAATTATAAACATCCAGTTTATAGCATTGCAATCTTAGAGGCTTACACTCATGAATATGGTAATTTTTTATTTTATGTCCTCTTGAGATGTCTTGTTAAAAACATTTTATTGGTGATCCTAAAATTCAGTAAATTTGAAGCCCTTGGCACCTTGTAGATAGTTAAAGTTCTTCAAAAAATGTCAGCAATAAATATTTGGCAAATATAAAGAATATGCACATTTTCCCAAGTGGGCGATTTTTTTTTTGCAGTTCTTATATTCAAGTGATGACACTGCAGTTCAGAATGTGAATGCATATTGATATTTTCTCCCAGAAACTGCATGGGTTGCCGGGAGAATGCTGCTCCCACGGAGTTATTTTTATGCAGGCACCTGGAAGTGGTGGCATACTTGTTCCAGCTTGCAGAGTTGTTTTGGACAATCAGGTGTACATACGAGCAAGTGGTCTTTATTTAAAGCAATTAAAATTCTCACATTCTCCTCTCTTGACATGCAATTACTAGGGCTCTGCTGTTCCCACTAATTGCTCTTGCTGGGGACATTGGTGAGAAGCCAATGATTTTGATGGGTAGCGGATTATCATTTTTACTTTGCTACCTGAGAAAAAAAATCATTTGCAAAATCCCATGTGTAATTAGCAAGACTCATGATTAATTGTCCTGCAAAATTAGCTTCACTGTTGCTTTTATTTTACTGCTTCAAATATTAATTAATGTTAACTCCTTTCCTTCAGTTCCAGCTTTTGAATATTCAACATGGCTTTGAAAAATTATCAAGGTTTCTGGTTGCATTAGCATGCTGGAGCTTTGATTTCAGGAATAAGTATTCTGATTTAAAAGATCACACTTGGGTCATAAATAATTTTTATAGGAGGACAAACAAAGCATCAGGGCATCATGGGAAGGCATTCATGCACTAACGGAAAGTAAATTGTTTCAATAATGATTCATTCCCACGTGCTTTTGGAGGGGGGATGTCAGCAAATATGCAAACGACTGCATTGCGTGAGGGTGAAAACCATTTTCTGGTGACAAGTAATGTACACTGGCATTTTTCTACCTGTGAATATGTGGTGGATGAGGCTCAGAGCCTTGGCAAGAACTTATGACCTCTTCGGTTTAAAGGAATCACAAACATTATCTTGTCCAAAGATTCTCAGTCTTGCAGGGCACTAGAGTAGCTGCAACATTATGAAAATTATGGATTCCTTAAATTCCTCTCCAGACCTAATGAATCTGACCATATGGCATCGAGCCCGGAAATACATAATTTTTTCAAATTCTCCAAGACATCGTGGTGGACATCTAGGTTTGGAAACCATTGATCTAACTGAATCACCTAAATGTCTGAACTCTCTCTACAATAACATTCAAGCCGAGTGGTGCTTAAGTACTTCCAGTGTCAGAGAACTCACTCTGTTTACCCTTGAAAATAGCTTTAATCTGTGTTTTGTCTCTAGTGTTGATTCCTTCTGTTCTGTTAACGGCGGGTGGTTAATTTTGTGGTGCAGGATTGCAAATGCCACTGCCTATGTTGCAAGGGCAGTTCTCCATCAAATGCTTGGCGTTAGGCTGATGGTACCTATCACACTGACATGGGCAAGGTTATACGTTATATCTAGACTCCAAGGGCAAGGTTAGACATTATATCTAGACTCCTGGGAGTCACCACTCTGTACCATCTGGTGAAGGGAGGGTGCTGTGGTCCAAAGGACCCAGCATTTGACTGTCGAGATGGGCATGAGCCCAGCTGCCTCCTTCACCCTCCCACTGGCTCTGTCTTTCCAATCACCCAGCCTGGGAGCAATGGCTCTTGCAGATCTTAATGGCTCCTGCAGATCTGCCTGGCATCCCTTAAAGCATTAGACCTTATTTCCCCCTGAGATCTCTTTTGGCACAACGTGCCCCTCCTGCAAGTCTAGGGTCAAGGGAGCCACAGGGGTGGACTCTGCTTTGTCTCCGCAGGTGTCGCATTGAAGAGCTCCTTTTTCTGGCATTGAGCAGACTTTGCCCTGGACACAGGGTCCAGGTGCGAGCAGTTCCGGTGGGCAGCAGAGAAGGGGGAACCTTGGGGATGAGGATGGGCTGTTCCAGGGTGTCCTTCTCAGAGCGCTTCCCTGACAAACAGATGTCTGGAGAGCTTAGAAAGGGTTGTGTGGAAGTTGCCACTCCCACCTGCTGTGTGACCCTGTGGAAATTACTTAACTCCTCAGTGCTTAGTTTCCTCACTGTAAATGGGTAATAACAGCGCTCTTTCATAGGGTCCCAATGAGGCTTTAATGGTTAAAACCAGTAATGCGTAGGACAGTATCGGGTATACAGTAAGGCCTACCTAAGTGATTGCTGAGCAAATAAAACTAAACACTACTATGACATCTGTTTCATAGATAAATACATTTTAAATCCCAAAATACTACTTCCTAATGAATTTTAGGAGGACGACTTATCAAGAAACTGGTCATTGGATGCAGGACCTGACGAAATCCAGTCTTTTGTTATACTCCAGGGTAGCAGAGGTTTCCATGTAGATTTATTTTTTAACCGGAAAGCTTTCCAAGGATATAGGTGGAAATTATATCTGGGCCTGGAAGACTGCACTTTTTTTTTTTTTTTTGCCAAAATGGTTCAAAAGTCCTCTTGGCTGCCTTTAGAGCTGGCCTTGTGAGGGGAAGGTAGCCTCTGTGTGGATGGCCTGAGCACCGCCCTTGTCGCCAGGAATGCAGTGTTTGTCCTCATTTCCTGCACACTCACCCCACATCCCAGTAGCTGATTGTCCCTTGGCTTAGAAGCTGAAGGAGAGCAAGACCCAGTGAGATGCTCAAATATGTCATATGCCAGATATTCCCAGCACCTGGCATGCAGGAGTCAGAACAGGTTTGTTGAAGGGCTGAGAGAGAGTAAAGGTGAGTCAGGTAAGGCCCTGGCCGAATAATGCCCCCTGACGCCACCAGTACAGTTGCGGGTCAAAATGGCAGGAGACACTGAGATATTTTTCTACTGTGGAAACTTCCTCAGTAGGAATTGTCCACTTCTATAAGGAACTGGCTAATTATTTTTCTATGTGCCTCAGCATCATCAGGCAGTGTTTCAAAGAGGTGAAGAGTAAGTATATAGCATCCTTCAAAAGTAACTCAGAACCCCTGGGAAGTGCACAAGTATGTGATGCCTCAAGGCACGGGCCTGGCCCAGGCTGGGCGCGGTGCGTGCCTGCCGGGGTGAGACAGAGGGCCAGCACGTCCCTGGTTAACGTGCATGTGGCCCTGCAGCTGCTCGGACTTACTGTCCGGGTCTCCCCGTAATTGCTGTAAGACATAAAACAGAGGCCTGACTATCTGGGGTCATTAGAGGGGTGATGCTCCCCTCTCCCCACACCAGAGCGAGTGTTCAGGTGCTTTGGTTGAGCTGTGGCTGCATCAGCTGCCTCCTGCCTGTCACCACGCCCCTCCTCCCATCCAGCTTTCTGCCAGGCATCTGGTGTGTCCTGGAGTCCCCTTTCCCAATGCGGTATTGCCTCCTGCCCCAGAAGGAGGGGACGAAGTTGGCATTGGCTCAACAAAGGCTTTTTTAGTTTAAAAGCAAAGTGAGGAAATGTCTTCTGTAGTCCTTTTGGGTTGATCTCACTTTTTAAAGATTTAGCTTAATTTAATTTCTTTATTTCTACATTATTGTTAAAGCCAGTAGAGCCACTGGCTCTTGGCAGATGTTTTGATATGACAGGATATAACAGACAAAGTTCAAGAAAAATGTGGTAACTTTGCCTAGTTATCTGTGGAAGAGGAATTGAATATGCCATCGTATAATTCAGTTCGTATTGTTGGTAATGAGATGGGGAAGACAGGGAAGTATCTTCTGATTGCTTTTATTCTACTGGTTTTTCAACTGTAAGAAACCTGAGGCTAACAGTTTAAAAGAATTAAAAAAAACAACAACCAACAATTGGACAATGAGTCCAAAGCTTATTTTGGCCCTTCCGTAGAGTTTTATACCCTTTGAAGCTAACTTGGACCATAAAAGTATTTATTACAGGTACATCTAATGAAGAACAACCCCTTATGCATGCCAGTTACCAGCAGTAACTCAGTGACATGGTAAAAGCAGCAACAGCTTCTTCTCTGTGAGCTAGTGTGGGGTCAAGGTTACCTCTGATTGGGAATATCTGGCATATGACATACTTGCAGGTAGGCTGTTTAGTTTTAAAATGGCTTTGACATCGTATTTACTGCTAGGTTAAAGTACTATAGACCCGCTGTTAATATGAGAAATGCAGCCGGTAGACTGTTCTAACGCAACACTAACGGAAAGTTAAGGCCTGCAGGAGCACTACATAAATAGTGTTCCTCCTGGATTATGTTAATTCTTACAATAACCTCGCAGCAGCATTTCATCGTGACATCTGCCTCTATATACCCTCATGAAGTCTTAGGTTGCTTCTTCAGGCACAGAAATATGTTCCTCTTTCCTGCGGCTGCCAGAGTAAATAGAAATCAATGGAAGGCAGCAGAAGTGCTGAAGTCATTCCAATAAGGAAAGTGCTTGTTAATTTAAATTTTGCACTTGACATTGGTAAGGACTAAAAACAGAAAATAATGTCCTATGCTGACTTCTAAAGTCATTTTGGTCATCACTTATCTTAGATTTCTTTGTTATTGCAAAAATAGTGTTCTAAGTAAGAAACACATCTAATTGTGTCAGATCATTTAAATCGGGGATAACAGAAGTTGTGTATATGTGAGTGATATTATGTCCTTGGGAAACTTTTGCACAGAAGGGATCTTACCATGTTGTCCATGGATCAAGTGACCTCTGTGTGTACGTGCACACATATGCATGTATGCATGTGTAAGCATTTTAGAAACTTCAAAAAGCACCTCCTGCTGCTTTCAAAACCAGGCAAGTATGTTTGAGGCCTGGTGGTAATTTAAAATAGGAAGACATACACAGAGCCAAAAGTGGCTCTACAGGAAATTAGAAAAGTCTCGAGTCCTCTGAGCAAAATGAATGTGCCATTGTATCACTAATAATTGGAGGGGTGGGTCTGTGTTATTGATGCTAAACAGGTGTCCATAAATCAGAATAAATGTTTGTAATTAATTGTTATTAGTGTTAATAACAAAGGGTTTTAAATAAGCTAACTTGCTTTCCCTCAGTCAAGTCTCTTAGAGTTTCTGGCTTGTCATTCCATCATTCCAGTCCTGAATGGACTGAGATGCTAAAGTGTTCTTGAGGATTTTGTACTAGAACAGTAGAATAGTGTAACCTGGAATCTATTATCTTTTTCCCCCCCTCGGCAGAACTCCTAACTTTAGACAAAAATTAGGTTCCTGATCTCAGTTGTAGAGTCCCACATGCTGTTGGAACACCCAGTTCAAAGCAAATGTTTTTTTTAAAAAAAGAAACACCCGGTTTGTCACTTTTGGGGGTGGAAGTTTCAGATTGTGTAGTCATGTCGTGGCTGCCTGCTCTGCTGGGGCTCCACACCCGACTCAGAGAGATCGACTTTGTTAGCTGCCCCCAGAGCATCTGCTCTCTCTCCACCTTCTTCCCTTCAAAGACGACTGTTAAAGAATAACAGAACTCTCTAAATTCACTTCTCAGATTCGTGGGAAAGCCTGAGTCAGGCACTTTGCATCCCACCACACCTTTCTAAGCTGGCTGGCGGGGTGTGTTATTATTAATCCATACACATTCTCATACAGGGACAAGTCTGGATATGAATGGGCCAAATGTCTGGGAAAAGAGACCACAGCGAAGAAAGAGCATAGAGCTTAAAACCTACTCTGTGTTCATTCTAAGACTGTCACCTGGGACAAGGAGGTAAGGGGAGAAGGGGTTTTGAGTCCTATAAAGGTAAAATCAAGGTTTGGAAAACACGGTGGGATTACTTCATCAGTGGACATAAAAGAGGATGCTAAGACTGGTTGCCACAGATGGAATTCAAAGTCCTGGCAAATGCAAGGAGGCATTTATTCTAAACTCAGCAATGTAAATAGCAAAATATTTTTGAGAATTGGGTCAGAAAATATTTCATAGCTAGTCTACATCGAGGACTATGGGATGGGCCTGGTGGATTGAAAGGAAACAGGTTATACTCTCTGTTTCTATTGTACTCTGGGTTTTGATGCTCTTCCAAATGTGATAGTCATCAGAAATCTGGGGAAAGATGGTATCTAGACTATACCACCACTATACCGGTGTTCAACCAGCTAACAGGATACAGCCAGCCAAGGCTAGGTCAGCATGACCAGACGGCAGTGCAGGGCGGGGTTTATGAGTATTGGGCTGAGCCCACTCTTGCTCAAATGTTTCCAGAATGATCTTAAGATGGAAAAGAGAGATAGGAGAGGAAATGCCTGAAGCATGCCACATGTGAGATGTAGCTGGCCTGGCTTTAATGCAAGCACAGCAGAAAAACACTTAGAGGCCATAATGCGCTTTTTATTTATTAATTTTTTTAATGTGCCAGCAGCATAGCACTGAAGTGAGGAAACAATGTGTTCTGTTAAAGATTTTTAAATATTTTTATGTGAAAGATGGTAAGGTACAAACTGGTAACTTCGTCAGCAGCGCTAGTTGCCTTTCAAGCGCATGCGCATGGATCCTGTGGGGTAACAATGCAAGTCGGGCAGGGAGAGAGGAGGCTGTTTCTCCACTGCGGACCTGAGTTCACTGAGTCCATGTCAGAATGTTCAGAAGTCACCTTCACGGCACCTTCTGATGGGCCGGAAAGGCACTGGCCACCTCCCTCAGCCGGGGCCAGGGCGAGGGGCCATACCATGGCTTAGTTCTGCTTTCTAGTAAAGATTTTCCTGCAGTAAAAGTTACCTTTTTGGAAACATTTGGAAGAGTGAAATGCCATCTCTCCAATTTTCTAGCTATATATTCGTCTGCCATCGTTTGGCCTGGAAGCTTAAGCAGGAAGACCACTTGAGGCCAGACTTTGGAGTAATCTGTCTCTAAGGAATAACTGTCATATTGCATTGTTCCGTTTTGCAATTCTTCTTTAGCGACTGTAAATTCTCAGCATAAATCTTCAGAAAGACTTCCTCTTCCACATCAAACCTTTACAAGCCTCTATTTCTGCTCTCATTTCAGAATCTTCTTTCTAACAGCCAAAGGCAGATAGAGGCAAAACAAAAATCCAGATCTGCACCAATGGGTTAAATTGTATGTCAGAGGCACAGCCACAACGTATTACAAGCTTTTCATCACGTAATACATCATTCGGGGGGAAATATTTGGGGCGGCTTTTCTAATTCATCTTCCTGGTGCTAAGTGAGCACATCTTTGGTGTTTGCGCCTTTCTGCTTCAATTAAAGCAACCTTTTAGGAAGCAGTTAAGAGTTTTATTACCTTTTTGTTTCACTGCTGATATTCAATTTCTCCTCTTGGTCTTCCCTTCCCAATACATCTTTTTTATTTTTTAACTTTTTTATCTGGCGTTGCTTCTCAGTACAGAATGCAGTGTGCGCTATTGTTTGACCCATGGCCACTGGTAAGATGAACCTTGTTTCGTGAACTCCAACATGTGTTTATTGTGGCCTGTGTACTTGATACACAAGTGGGTGGGAGAGGGCAAAAGGAATCTCAGATGGTTCATGTTTCCAACCGGAAGAAAAGATGTCAGTACCTGAAACAGCTAGAAAATAATTCACTGTCAAATACAGAGGCAGACATTTGACTTCTGGGGCCCAGTCATCAAGAAATTTAAAATAAGAAGAGTACCCCTCTTGGTCAAGAAACTCTTGCTGGAGGGAAGAGTAAACCATTTCTCAGCAAGAAAGAGAGGGAAAAGCTTTCAGGTTGGGAGATGGCCTGAGAATAGAGAGCAGGATCAGGAAACACTGTTGGAGATGGAGACAGAGCTCATCTGGCCATGGGGTGGGGACTCCTCTGCTAGGAAACTCAGGTGTGGGCACTACTGATGGAGACCTTTAACTGCAGGGCTGAGGGGCACGTATCTGAGGCAGGGATCCTGGAGGCTCTCTAACAGAGAAAAAAATAAATGCAATGGATAGAAGAGTATGTAGCTTTATCCAGCAATGGCGTGCAGGATTCCCTGGAAGAGGAGGTAGAATAGATGCACAGGTATTTGGACCAAATGCCCATTAATGTTGTTTCTAATATACTCTAGAGAAAATGAGAAAGAGAGAGAGAGAGGGAATCTTAATTGGAGGTATCAGCAAAGGTGACATAAATGGGTATGTTTAAATTGGTGTCACTGTGATTGGAAGAGACATTTCAGCCGCAAGAGCAGCAGAAGCAAAGGCAGAGAAGTATTGGAATGTGTGGGGCCATGTGGAGAATAGCCAGAAGTTCAGTTTGTTTGGAGTGGGGTGTGAAAAGGAACCTGCGAATAGGGCGGCATGCGGAAAAAGCTGGCTGTTGGAGCTGAGAGTTGTACGGAATCTGAGATTATCTGAGCAGGTCCCCTGCCCCCCTCCATGATGGGAGCCCTCTTAGCATTTTCCGTATGGTCCGCCTGTTTGTGAACACGGAGGCTCACAGGCCGTTCACAATCTCTCAAGAGAACCCACACTATTGAAAAAAATTTTAATAATTAGAAGAATTCATCATGTTGATGTGAAATTTGCCTCCCCAAATCTTGTTTCTATTGATCCCCCTGTCTGTTCTCTGAGGTTAATAGAAAAGGTATCAGCTTGTGCAAACCTGAGTGCCAGATACCACTCTGAAGAGTGTGAGCTTGACTCTGTGTGAGCATCCTATCCAGAAACAGTGAGTGGACTCCTCAGGTTCACCAAGCATCTGCCCCCCGGAAGCTTTCTGAGTAGGAGGGTGCTCCATCTTGAGGAGGATGGACGTAACAGCTGTACAGGAAAGAAAGCCAGTTGGGGAGAACACGTTGGAGGCAAAGAAGACAGCGCAGAAGGAGAGGTGGAAGGCTCCCTAGAGCGGATGCTTATCTCAAGTTAGTCAGCAAACCGTAGGGTTGTCTTTGGGATTCTGTTTTCTCACCTCAAAAGTTGAGGAAGTTGGACAGGTTACCTCAAGGGGTACTTCCAATTGCACTATCTTGTGATTCTGAGTTTTGGGAACTGAAAGAGACATTCAAAATGTAGGACGAATTTGTGTTCTTGTGGGTGAGAACAGAGTGGGCCTGGAATGGGACTGGAAAAAGTGTCGAATCCAAGAAATTGTTACAGAGAAGACTGGGAGGCCGTAGTGACAGCTTGGCCATCTAGGCCGAAGGGAAACCAAGCATCAACCCCAACTCAACTCCAAGGTTACAGGGCGGGGTGTTTCTAAGAGAGGGAGAGGAATAAAAAGTTAAACCATGGAGGATGTTGTGTGAGAATGGGAGGGGCCCAGGAAAGAGAGAAAGGGCCGTCCACTGGGCGGTGGGAGAGAGGGGTCACAGGAGGAAAGGGGGCCAACACCGGAAGGAAAAGGAAACATCCAATATGCTTCAGGGGTGGGGGTGGGGAAAGGCTCAAGATTAAAAGTGAAAGGCCATATCTAGAGGCACCTGAAAGAAAAATTGAGACAACCGTAATAGCATAAACAATAAAACATTAAAATAAATAAATAATAAAGTAAACAAAAATATAACGCAAGGCAAAAAATATGATAGCTGACATTTATAAAAAAGAATAATGCTTTCAGTGAAGTAATAGCACTGGAAATCAACCTGTAATACATTAAAGAAGATATTCATTCAACAGGAATTGATTAACTGCCTCTTAGGGGACTTGGCACTGTTTTGGTATGGGGATAGAGCTGTGAGCAAGACAGACGAAGAAGTGAGAAAAATGCCAGGTAGAGGGAAGTGCCAGGTAGATTGCAACTCAGTGCTGCGACAGATTGGATGCTTATTTTAAACGGGGCTCCGGGAAGGGCTGTGCGGGAAAGCCGCCGACGAGAGAGCTGTGAGTTGCGAAGGCCCTGACACGGAAAGGGCTGGCCTGCGTGAGGGGCAGGAGAAGGCTGTGTGCGGGCGAGTAGAGGCGGTTTCTGAGAAGGTTATAAGATTATTTCAAAGAGGTTTTCAGAAGCCAGAAAATGTCAGGGTAAGGAATTTACACTGTATCTTGGGTGTGTTTCTAGGTGTGTTGGGAAGTGATGGTAGGTTTTATGCAGGGGTCTAATGATCTAATTATGCAGGGGTCTAATGATCTAGATTAAACATGATCTAATTTACTTAAAAGGTTATCTTATCTGCCTCATGGAAAACGACTAGGGGGATGGAGCTGGAGGGAGGGAGGCTATGGCAACAGTCCAGGTAAAAGCTCATGGTGGTCTGGACTAGGGTGGTGGTCGTGAAGATGAAGGGAAGAGGAAACATGAGGGATGTGTTTTGGCGGTGGAGTTCATGAAATGTATTGATGATTTGGATGGAAGAAGGAGGAATATAGTATATTTAAATCTTAAAGTCACATAAGTTGATTTGATCAAAGTTAACAGAACAAATGCAAATCCCCATTTCCAACTCAGTTTGATTCAATGATTATCAGTGATGCTCCTACTATGTATAAGACATTTCAAGGTTCATTCATTTGAGAAACGTTTATGGAGCACCTACTTTGTCCCAGGTACTGTGTGAGGCACTACTGATAAAATTTTGGACAAGGCAGACTCAGGTCTTTGGATTGAGCGAGGGAGATAGTTGTTCATCAAATAATCACGCAGCGAATGCACGGCTATACATCATTACGAAGGGCTAAGCGGGAAAAGCACCCAACGTTTTTGAGCTTAAAAACTGGTGAATCTAATTTAACTTGAATGGTCAGAAAACTTCCCTGGAGAAGGTGACATTTGAGCTATCTGGAGGATGATAGCAGAGAGAACATCATGTTCAAAATCCTGTAGCAAAAGGAAACGTGATTCAAGAAGAGAAGGACGGTCAGGGTGGCTGGAGCCCAGAGAACAGGCAGCAGAACAACCATGCTGGGTGGGTGGTCAGTCAGGAGTCAGACTGTGCAGGGCCTCAGAGCCCTTTGTACAGGACTTTGCTCTTTATTTCAAAGGCAAGAAGAAAAAGCTGAAGTGATTAGGTTTTTAAAAATCTCTGTGGCTAGTTGAGAACAGACATGGAGAGAATCTTCACATTTAGGGCTCCTAGGGGAATGCATGGATTGGCTGCAACCGCATGGCACGTGGGTCACATGGGCTGCCTCGGGGAGGCGGGAGGGGTGGGGAGGCCAGAACAAGGAGTGTGGCTCTGTTAGAAGGCCAGGAGAGGAAAGTGCGTGCTGGCAGGCAGCCACACAATATATCATGGTCGCCTTTCCATGTCAGCACATCTAGAAAGACTACATTTTTTCCCAATGTCTACATAACATTCAACTCTATCGGTATGTCATATTTTAATATTATTTACCGCCTCCCTATGAGTGGCCATTTAAGTTGTTCTGATGTTTTATTATAACAAACAAAACTGCTAATTGGAACATTCTTAAACATTTATCTTAGCTCTTGTGAGATGTACAGAAGTAAAAGTGCCAGGTCAGAGTACATGAACATTTTAAATTTTAATAGATTATGATAAATATTCCTGAAAAATATGATGCCAATTTTGAGCAGTATTTCAAGAAATAATCTTGAGCTGGTGTGTAATACCAGAGCTAGAGAGCCTGGAGTTACAGCGTCAGCAAGGGGCTGGCGCGGCGATGCAGGGACAAGGTGCTGCGTTTCTGATCACCCACGATGGTCTCTCTTGGAGTTTGGGGGGAGGAGGTTGACTGATGGGCCATTTTGAACAGTAAGTCCCTGAACTTCTAGTGCACAGACCACAAGGAGGAGCAGGAGCTTTCTGAGAAACAGGCTACTAGGAGCTAGAATCCTAGGAATGTTCTCCTGTCTTACTCTCTGCACTCCTACTCTCCGGGGATCTGGGCAGCGTTCCACAAAGCCACCCCTCCATCCCCTTGACATGCTCTCCTTTTCGATTTCCATAACGGCACGCTGCTGTGTTTCCTCTTCTTTTACGGGTCATTGTGTGAGCACCTCATCTTTTGTTCCCTCTTTGAACACGGATGCCTCCCAGACTTTGACTCTAGTCTCGCTTCTAATGCATCTGCACCCCGCCTTGGATGATCTCATTCCTTCCCAAGCTCAGTATCTTTTATATGCTGACAACTCCCCAATTTTTATCTCTTGCTTGAAGCTTCCCTCTGAATTTTAGACTCATACACTTGGAAATTAAACTTGTCAAAATAGAGCATTTAATTTCCACTTCCAATGCTTGCCCTCCCTCACCCAGAATTGGTGAAAGGCACTTTCATCCACACAGCTGCTCAAGCAAAGAACCTGAAGGTCGTCTTGAATCTTACCCTCTCAATGCAGTCTGCCAACAAGACTAGTCAAGTCCAATTCCAAACTGAATCCATCTACCTTTCCGCCTCTTCATTTTCCCACCCTAGTCCAGGACGCCACCTCTCTTCACTTAAACATCATCCTCCACTCCACTCCCCACACAACAGATAGAGAGATTTTTATAAATGGAAATTAGATCATGTCACTGTTGTGCTAAACCACTGCCCAAGGATTTCTGTTGTTTATAGGGAAAAAATGTGAATGGATGACCTTGGCCTACATGATCTTGCATAAACTGACCAGGGCCTACCC
>PVJI01006006.1:0-90650 GCA_004026765.1 Micronycteris hirsuta | reverse complement strand
ACTTGTGGATGTTGATGCCAGTACCACACTGTCTGGATTACTGTAACATTATAAAAAGTTTAGAAATCAGGTAATTCTTACATTTTGTTCTTTTTTCAATGTTTATTTTTTATTTTGGCTATTTCAGTTAATTTTTAGGTACTTTTATTTCCATATGTATTTTAGAAGGAATTTGTCAATTTATACAAAATTTATGATGTGATTTTGTCTGAGATTGCATTAAATTTATAGATTAAATTACAGAGGATGGGTAGTTTAGTAACAGTTTTCTGCTACACTGATATCTATATTTCTCAATTTATTCAAGTCTTCTTAATTTATCTGAATAATTTTTTTTAAAGATTTTATTTATTTATTTTCAGAGAGAGGAGAAGGGAGGGAGAAGAACAATGTATGGTTGCCTCTCACATGGCCCTCACCAGGACCCTGCCCGCAACCCAGGCATGTGCCCCGACTGGGAATTGAACCGGGACCCTCTGGTTCCCAGCCCGCGCTCAACCCACTGAGCTACACCAGCCGGGCTATCTGAATAATTTTTTATAGTTTTCAGTGTGCAGGTCTTGTATACCTTTTGTCAGACTCATTAGTAAGCATTCATATTTTCTGAGGCTTTTGTAGACTATTATTTCATTTACTTTCAATTTCTAATTGTTTCTAGTATATAGAAATATAATTTATTTTCATATGGATCTTACATCCTACAATCTTTTGAAACTCACTAATGATCTATTTTGGTCTATTCTATCAATTTATTTGCATTGACTATATCTAGAAATTAAGATACTTTTACTCCTCCTCTTTGAATTTGGATGGCAACCATTTATTTTTCTTGCTTTATTGCACTGGTTAGAATCTCCAGTAAGATTTTAAAGAAATATGGAGAAAGTGGGAGTGTTAATTTGTTTTTGATTATAGGGGTATGTAATTCAATCATTAAACATTAATTACAACATTAACTATGGATGTAGATGTTCTTTATCAGGTCAAGACTATTTTGTTTCACTCTTATTGTGCTCAGATTTTTTTTTTTAACAGGATTGGATCTTTGATTTTTCTTTCTTTTTTCCCACCTAATGAGATGTCATATTACATACATAAATTTGGTGATTTACACTGACTACTTTTCAAGTACTTAACCAATGTTTAATTTCTACTTTAAATTTCATTTATTCATTAGGTACTACCCTTTTATGTTGTTGCTTTTTTGGGTGAATAATTGCCTTATATTGGAATAATTGAGGATTTTTTTTGTGATTCTATTTAATATCTTTCTTTGCCTTACTAAAACTCTTTGTTTTATTTAGATTAAACTAAATACTTTAGTTTAAAATGAATTATTTTGTTATTTTAGTGGTTCTTAGGGTTTATATTATACATCTTTAGTTTATCTATGCATACTTTTAAATATACATTTTATTTTGATGCCTAAAGAAATCCTTGTGATATGTTTCGCAACGAAGTACTTAGAAACAGTCTAAAATTATTTTGGAGGTAATTTTAGGTTTTGTTAAGTGAAGCTAGATCAGCATTTAATCCTGAGTACACTTCTCCCCTTACTTACTCTTCCATTTGCTACCCTATGAATTATGAGGTTTTTCCACTAAAGATGTTTGGGATAGACCCTATGGCATCCTTCTGTGAGCCCACCACACTGCTTTCTTTAATACAGTTTCTCAGCCTTGTTGTCATTGGTATCTCACGCTGGACAATTCATTCCTGTGGGAGGGGTTCTCGTGTGCATTGCAGGATGTCTGGCAGCATCCCTGGCCCCTATCTACTTGATGGCTTGATGGTAGTAGCATCCGCCCCACATGTTGTGACAACAAAGTCTCAAGATATTGCAAAAATGTATTTTTAGGGGCAAATTGCTCTCAGTTGAGAACTACTACTTTAATGGTACAGGGCTTTTTCTAGGTTTCAGATTTTTTAGTTTCCTTGCATTCTTATGCTGATCAGTATTCAGCCGCATACTTAAGGGAGCTTTTTGAGGATGTCTGGAGTCCTCGCTCTGTGAATCTCTCCTCTGTTTTATTTTTATTTTTTGCCCTGTGAATTCTAGTCGATTGCTTTTCCTTAATTTAATGTCTTTGGGGCTCTTTTCAAGGTTTCCTCTGTTTGTATTGCAATCTGCAAACTTTCTCCAGGCAACGAATGCGAGGACTCAACTTGTTTTTTATGTTTCAGACATAATTGTCCTTATAAAGGTCTGTTATGCTTTCAATTATTTAAATATGCTGTGAATATTAAAAGCATATGTGTATGTATATACACATACATACATATATATTCAATATATATACATTTATTATTTTTGTTCATATGCTGCTATAGCATGTTTGAATACCCTTAATTTTCAAATACACCCTCAATAAAGACACCATCCTTATAAAATTTTTTCTTATCAAGTGTACTTCTATTATGTCAAAACTTTTATTTAAGAACTATAGGATATAAAGGCATTCTCTTATCCTGAAATAAAATTCAGCAACTAAATTGACAGATCCTACTTGCAAAAGTTATTACTTTTAACTTGGATTGCTATATTGTTATCAATAAAAGCTAACATTAAATAAAAATTCAAGACTAACCACAGATAATGAACTAGAATTGAAATATTTTAAAAATAATTAGAAGTACTTAAGCAAGTAGATTGCCATTAATGTGTTATATTTTATTTCCTTCTATAATTAAGAGTTAAAAATAAACACATCTAAGCATTTTTCTCTTTAACACTTTTGTAATATTGATATAATTTGGATTTGATACTTACATATATTAATCTCTGAGTCCTGCCCATTTGTACTGTGGCAGTCCCAAGGCTCCTACCCTGCCTACCTTGGCATCCCTAAGTAAGTGTCCAAGGTTTACACATACTCCAACTTACTCTTCTTTTCTAAGAAGAAATTACTGCTAATGCAACAAACTATTGTGTTGATTTGTAAATAGGAGTTAATTATCTTTTACTCTACTTGTCACTCCAGTATGTACATTTAAATTTAAAATGATTCATTGATATTTACTAGGCTCTAGGCAAAATTTTACATACTGAACTATAACTTCAGCTAATTTCTTCAAGTCAAAAAATAATAAAAATGCTAAGTACTTTAGTAAATGCTTTGGACTAAACTATGCTAGAAATGGAAAAATATAAACTTGTTCATTATAAGAACAAGTTAGGTACACGTTGCACCTATGGACAGCCCGTTGCCCTAACATAACATTTTATGAGAATAGGATGTGCAGCTATGCTTTCATAACACAGTGCGGCTCCATCGTTCCACACAATGCTAAACACTCTTCCAGAGAGCCTGTAATAAATATGTCTCTAGATAAACCACTGTCAGTCTTTGAGATCGTTCTTTTTTATCCTGATCTAATCATTTTTATTCTAGCTCTGCCTTTTTACTAATTCTTATTATTTTAATCAAAATTGTTAAATAAAATTTAAAATACACATTTTAAATTTTATAATAATGGTCTTAATTTGATATTCTTCAATTCAATTTCTTTTAAATTAGCCTAATTAAATCTGAGGTTAAATTCCTTTTGTTGAAAATTTGCACAGAGACTCTGACTTCATCCTTCCTCAGATATTTCCATTCCCACATAAGATGATAGTCCAGATCATCAGTCCCTCACATAGATACTATTGATGGGTTTTCGGTGTTGATCTTGCATCTTCTGTCTGCTCCATACTGGTTCAAGCCAATTTGACTATTCACAATTATTAGATTTGGTTTTTGTTTGCTTTAAATAGATACCAGTGACCTCCAATAATTAGTTAGGTAAGAGCCACAAGTCTACTTTTTTTTATAGTACTTGATAATAAGTACAATAAAATTAAGTTTTAGAATACTGCTAGTTATGGAACCATTCATTAGGAAATGGTGACAAAACAGTCATGTACTATTTTCCTGTCAGTTAGTGGAGTCCAGCTTATTATTATTTTAGGCACTCTGGTAAGAATTTTGCATGAAAGATTAATTCAAGACATAACTGACAATCTTGTAGCAGAAGAATGCAACTATCCTGGTTGGAACACAATTAAAAAATCCTTCATTGAATGTCTGAGCTGAGTGTTTAATCCAAAGTGTTAGGCCTAAGGTACAACTCTGAAAGGTATAATCAGCTGGGCAAATCAAGATACTTTGAATAATGCATATCACCAATGACACATAATTTTTAACATCTTTTGTATTAGTTAACAAACCCTCAAGATCAGATGGAACTTAAGTTAATGGACGACATTATAGTTAATTATGGGATTTGAACTCTAGCTAACTATCTCTGGAGTATGTATTCCTAATTAGAATCATTCAAATTAACCAACTGCTCTTATAGATTAAAATTACCTTGTGTGTGCACACACACAAACGCACGTGATGCACTCAGATGAAAATTTTAGGGTGTGTTATAGTCATAGAACAAAGTTTACACATATAAAATCTATGCAACAAATAATTTCCAGATTATCCTCTCCATAGCAAAGCTTTGTATTTTTCACACTCATTTCTTGCTCAAAAGGTTTAATTGTAACCCATTATCTGCAGAGTTAAATCTTTGACAATGATCAACATTCAAGATCTGATACCATCTACCTCATCAGTCTTAATTGCCACAGCTTCTCTAAAGATATCTTTCACTTAACCTACGTTTCCTTCTAATTTTATCTCTCAACTTCGTCATTATTTTTTCTGTGTTCCTTTAAGTACACTGTTTTATTCTTAAAATATGCTAACGACTCTGATTTTTCTTATGTTCTCTTCTACACATTTTCCTGTGGCTAATGTACTCTCATTCAGCAACCACCAAGTACTGCACTGAAAAGAGGATTTAAAGTAAGGAGGTAAAGCGGGGTAAATAACAGGTGCTTTTAGAAGGAGGGATGGCAAGATCAAGATGGATGGGGACAGAGGTCTTCAAACTGTCACAGTGACAGAATTCATCAGATTCCTTTAAGAACCAGAGTTTTAAATTATTTCATGGATAGCTTTTTGGGAGCTACCATAAGCCAACCAAAAAAAAAAAAAATACAATCTAGGAAAAGGAAAGTTTTGTAGAGGTCCTCAAGTATTGACATAGAGTATTCACTTTATATGACCATAGACCTTTATTGGATAACTTGGGAGCCATCTCCAACTGTGTCTTGAAATTCCAAGATCTTAATCACATAATAATTTTTTTCTTTTTGCGGCAGTAGAGGATACTGACTTTATAAACAATTACTCTTAAATAAGATGTTTCAAATTTAACCGTAACTTTTCCCCTAAGACATTTACATTGTTTCACTGAGGGAGAATAATAACATATAAAGATTTAATATTTTAAATTCATTTGTATAGGAAACCAGATGCCTTGTTCTTTTTACATATGTATTTCTCCTCACTAGATCAAGGAGAAAATTGTCACAAGGTGTGCAAAGTGTGAATTCGCATGGACACAACCCAATGGATTAGGATATAGGTAGAGACACAAACTCTCTTTCCCAACAAAATATAAATGGTTTTTGTTATCACTTTCCCACTCTTTGCTCCTTAATTCAGTCCTTTTTGCCTTTTCTTTGATCATAGTCATCAAGCAAGTGATGTTCATTGTATCTCCTGAAAACATTGTAATCTTCTGTCTTCAGGCAAAGAACTAAAATCTGTGTAGGTAACATTAGGGTGTTTTTTGAGTTCTGACAGGGTACAGACAGCTATGTCACACCCTTTAATCGACTCTTCATGTTGATACTCTGAAGTGTTTTGTTTGTAAATTGATGAATCAAAGTAATGTCTGTCCCAGAAAGAGTTATGCCTAGGTTTTGGCAGACTTAAAAACAGGGGATTTTAGGAAAAAGTAGGAACTCTAATAATTTAGAAACAAACTTTATTTTTACAGAGTTTCCCTAAGTGGGAGAGAGGCCTACCGAGAGAAAGGTGAGAGCAGCCATCAGTGTTGACAACTTCGTACCCTGAGAGCTCCTGATGGGTTGTTCCCAGGGGAGAGTCCAGACTCGAGCTTATTCTCCAATGAGGAAGACAATAATTCCCAGACTATTTTGTATTCTATGTCTTGGGTCTTATTTCAGCCAGCCAAAAAATATTACAATATTATGAGTCCATTTATATACAATTCTTCAACAGGCAAAGATAATGTACAGTGACAAAAATATAGGTATCAGTGGTTTGCCTGGGGCCAATGGGGGTGTGGTGGTGGGAGGTGGATTGCTCGAGGATAGGAGGGAACTTTTTTGAGGTGATTGAGGTGCTCTGTATTTTGATGGTGGTAGTAGTTACTGGAATACATTTGTCAAAATGTGACAAGTCTTGCATTCAAAATGGGTATTTTTATTCAATGAAAGTTATATTTTAATAAAGTTTATTTAAATTTTAAAATATTTATGAGTGATACATATACAGATATTCCTGAATATATTGGAAGTTCCATAAATTATCTTATTTCCAGCATTGTAATCTCTGGGAGAGGATTTTGTAGTTTAGTATGGAAGATTCATAAAAACAACCTCACATTGATTAAAAATCTTGTAGTATGTTAAAGTTTTCTCCAATATTAAAAATTGCTTACCTTAATTTATTTCAGTTAAATTATCCTGGGGAGTGTGCCTAAATAACTTTCTCGTTCTTCTTATGTGATCTTTGGTAGTAACTCCTGAAGTCAATGGGAGAATAATTCAGTAAATAATGAAAGCTTGAGTGACTGGCATAGTTAATATCACATCAGCAAATGAACTACCAATAAATAGCTTACCCAATAGGAATCTTTAATTATTTGTTTGTTTTGTCCTGACTTTGAAATTATTAAAAATAGTTTGGTTGATATACTGATGATAGCCATTCTGACTTGTATGAGGTGGTATCTCATTGTGGTTTTAATTTGCATTTCTCTGATGATTAGTGACATTGAGCGTCTTTTCATATGTCTATTGGCCATCTGTATGTCCTTTAGGAGAAGTGTCTATTCAGGTCCTTTGCCCATTTTTTAATTGAGTATCTTCTTTGGTGTTGAGTTGTATAAGTTCTTTATAAATTTTGTATATTAACCCCTTATTAAATGTATCAGTGAATATGTTCTCTCATTTTGTGGCTTGTTTTTTTTATTTTGTTGATGGTTTCCTTTTCTGTACAAAATAATTTTAGTTTTATGTAGCCCCATTTGTTTATTTTTTCTTTTGTTTCCTTTGTCTGAGGAGATAGATCAGATAAAATATTGCTACAAGCGATGTCTGATATTTTATTGCATATGTTTTCTTCTAGTATTTTTATGGTTTCAAGTCTAATATTTAAGTCTTTAATCTATTTTGAATTTTTTCTTGTGTGCAGTGTAAGAACGGTTTCATTTTTCTGTAATATCCATCAAATTTTCCCAATACCATTTATTGAATGAATTATCTTTAGCCCATTGTATGTGCTCGCTTCTTCTTTTGAATACAATGGACTATAAACGTATGGGTTTATTTCTGGGCTCTCTATTCTATTCTATTGATCTATGTATCTGTTTTTATGCTAGTACCATGCAGTTTTGATTACTGTGGCTTTATAATATAGTTTGATATTAGGTACTGTGATTCCTCTAACTCTGTTCTTCTTTTTCATGATGACTGTTGCTATGTGGGACTTGTTGTTCCATATAAATTTTTGAAATGTTTGTTCTAGTTGTGTGAAACATCATTGGTATTTTGATAGGAATTGTTTTGAATCTATAGATTGCTTTGTGTAGCATGGAAATTTTAATGATGTTAATTCTTGTTATTCATGAACTTATTTGTATCTTCTTCAATTTCTTCCTTCAACGTCTTAGAATTATCCAAGTACAGGTCTTTTACATCCAAGTGCTGGTGAGGATGTGGAGAAAGGGAAACATTTTTGCACTGTTGGTAGGAATGCAGATTAGTGAAACCACTATTGAAAGCAGTATGGAGATGTCTCAAAAATTAAAAATGGATCTGCCTTGAAACCCAGCGATCCCACTTCTGAGAAATATCTGAAGGAACCCAGAACATTAATTTGAAAGAACATAAGCGCCCCTATGTCCATTGCAGCGTTATTTACAATTGTCTAAATATGGAAGCAGCCCAAGTGTTCATCAGTAGAGAGCGGATAAAACTATGATGGGATATTTACAAAATGGAATCTGACTCTATTGTAAAAAGAAGAAAATTTCACCCTTTGCAACAGCATGGTTGGATCTGGAGAACATTGTGCTAAGTGAAATAAGCCAGTCAGAGAAAGACAAATACCATCTGATTTCACTCAAATGTAGAATCTAATGAACAAACTGAACTAACAAGCAACATAGAGACAGACTCATAGATAGAGAGAAGGCTGGCAATTATGGGGCACATCAGGGGTGAAGGGATCTAGCAAAAAGGAAAAAGAACTCATGAACATGGACAGCAGTGATTATAGGGCAGAGAGGTGTATAAGGAGTTATAAATGGTAATGGAAAAATACAATAAAACATAAAATAAATAAAATATACCTATCTTTGAAAATATTTTGGAAGCATTGATGTTTGTGAAAACTCTTAAGGTTATAATAGAAAGCATAATAATTTAAATACAGAGACAAGCTTCCACAATGTATGTATCTTTTGAAAGTGTACCAACTTGATTTCTGTACAAATTTTAAATTTAGCATTACACAATTTATTTTATCTTTAGTATGTAATACTTTAAAAATGTAAGAAGTCCTTCTATTTATCCTGAGTCATATTTATGTTTTTCTTTGTCTACTGCCCAAAGAAGTTGACCTCTTGATATATGTCTTAAAGATAATTTAGTTTATGAGATATTATACACTTGTATTGCTGATATCTGTTAGAATTTCTTATTAAAGATAGAGATGAAGCATATTTAAATGAATATATACTAATTTGATCTTTTTCTTCCTCATTTTTATCTTTTGCTTATGAATTATTCTATTTATACCTAAGACAGAAATTGAATCTCTTGGGAACTGTGAATTATTTTTGAGGGATGTGTACTGAACATTAATTGATAAGGAGAAAAACTATGTTATCGATTTGCTGAGAGAGCCGATATAAACTTTTCATTATGCCTTTTCTCTGTAGTGGCCACATCTCTATCTAACCTTGGACCAATGATAGCACTTTGACTTTAATGCCAATCTATTTTAGGAATGCCTAACAGACACGGTGAGTGCCCAGTGCTGGGTCTCCTATGCCAGCTCTCACTCCTGTTGCGTCTCTGAGAGGCTCTTCGCTGGCATGCTGAGTTCCCCCAGCTCTGCCTTAGATTTTTCTCCAAGCAGCAGAGACAGCACCTGGCCCACATGCAGGTAGGCACTACAGAAATGGTGTGAGTGCTCCTGCAGGGGTGAGGTATTCGACTCCAACAGTAGGAAGCCAGATTTTGTGGGTAAAAGCCCTAGCTTCCAATCCTCCAGGCTGTTACTGGAGGCTCTTCTGCAGTGTCTAGGGAAATGAAATTTAGAGACACACCCATGGAGGATTTTTAAGCAATAGTGGCAAGACTTATTTGAGTGGAAAGATATACGCCCTCAAAGTGGCAGACAGTGGACAGACTATAGTAGTGGCTGCTTCGGAGTCTTGCTAAGCCTCCATGTATTTTACTGGGTTGGGAAAAAAGCAGACTATCTCTCAAACTCTCTAATCTTTTTCCTGGCTCGTCCTAGGTCTATTCTTTCACTCTCCCTCTATCCAATGCCTTTCCTGTATCTTTCAAATGTCATGACTTTATCCTATCAATCTATTTCCCAAATTTCCCCAGGCTAGTCTGCTCCCTCTTAGGGGCACCATCTGGGATCCTACTGCCAATGTCTCATAACTCTGCTTTGTCGATTGGCTTCTACTGTGCATGTGATTAATAAACGGGCTTTCCCCTATGCCATCTCCCCTTCCTCGGTTAATCCCTGAGAATGATGCAGGCTATTCCCCGAAGTGACTGTGAAGCTGCCGCCCCTTTCTAGTTAATACAGCTTAATCGCATGCCTGGCCCCCATCTCTTTCATTCATATCTATGTGCCTACTATAACAAGGTAGAAGTTTTAAAAACATACAATAAGATTTATCAGATGACCCCAAGTAGTTGAGCAACCCTTTCCCTCATTGAGGACAACCTCAATAATTTCTCCGGTATTGTTTCCACCTCTCCTTGAGTTCTCCCAACTCCTTCACTCCAGCCCCTTGGGATCACCTCCCAAAGAATATAACTGCACCCAAATCCTTATCTCAGGTTCTGCTCTCAAGGAAACTGAAATGAGATAGCTAATTTGGCTTATCCTCTGTAATTATTTTTTGAGGTGGAAGTAACCTTTTTTGACCATGGGTGATTATGTTCAATTTAGAATTCAGTCTTCAGGTCTAAGGTAAACATTTCATAATCACACAGTGGGAGTGAAGGAAGTGGTTTGAGTTGATGCTCAGATTCCTATTATGTAACTGAGCAGATCAGTGTCCTTCTGTGGAGTGTGGTGATAATAATTATTGTATGATTATGTTAAACGTAAAATAGCTAATTGTTAGTAAATTGTTGTAAGTATAAGAGACTGTGTAAATACAAGACCTTTTGAGTACTACCTGACACGAAAAGCTTCTTAAAATAGTGTGGGTATTTTTTGAAATTTAGTAATTTTTGATGTTCATCCTGTGTTTCTACAGTACTTATGTACATATTTATCCCTTTCTCCTTCCCTCCCTGCTTCCTTCTCAGTAAAACAGAAAAAATATACTTAAATGTTTATTTACAACTCTTCTTCCTTTAGAGAGACCTGGAAATTTTACCAGGTTTCTAGGTGGTATTGGTAGATACGATGACTCTGAGTATTCAAACCTATGAATACATTGCTCCGAAGGTAAACTTCTTTGATAGGCGTGAGGAATTCGGGAGAGGCATGTACAAGAAGTAAGCTGTAGTCCACAAAACTGAGCAGATCGGAGGCAAATTTTGGAGAATTGTAAGGGTATCAAGTTACTTCTTGTGCTGTACATTTCTTTATGTAGTTACCAGGTAATTTTGCATTTAATGGCCTCTTGGCAAATCTGAGGAGAGGTTCTATTGTGCACCTAGAGTGGTACAGGGACACAGAGCCTAATGGATTTATGGGCAGTATGCATATGCAGACATTCAGACACTCTGCTCTGCTTCACTTAGATCCGTAGTGAAGACCCTGGTGATTACCTGTTCCAGTGTACCCCATTGCTTGGTTTATCTCTGCCAGTCCTATGTTGTGGAAAGTAGGATGTGCTCCAAGTGTTTATCATTTAATTCTTATATATCCTAACAATAAATATTGACAGAAACAATACTATTTGTCACTTCATTATCTTCAATACTATTTGTCACTTCATTGTCTTCCCTTCCCTGGCACATAGGGAAATTATATTTCCTGTTGCTTGGTTGCGACACTGAAGTCGCGTTTTGTCCGATGAGATGTGGACAGGGTGTGTGCTATTTCTTAGCCTGGACTTAAAAAAAAAACCATAAATCTCCAGGTTACACTTTCCCTGCTGTAGTGACCCTGGAGTCCAAATATTAAAAATAGTGTGACTAAAGGACAGAGGAGGGTAGAGTGACCCACGTTAGACTTTGTACATGTGAGATATCAATTTCTCTTAAGCCTCTGAAATTCCAGAATTTACCTGTTATAAAAGAGTTGCTTACTTTTATTGATAAATTATGCCATTAGCCTAACCACTGCATACTTATGAAGGAAAATAAATAAAATTCAATTTGATAATAGGCTTCAGTATTTCATTACTGCTTTTATCAATTTGTCAATTAATGCCCTTACAAGGTCAAAAATCATCTACTCCTATCATTAGAGTTATTTAAATCCTCTAGAATTTCATTTCCCATATATGCCTTACTCTCTCACATGTATCTCTGTGCCTTGAAAGAATATTGGATCTATTTATTTATTTATTGGAAAATATTTTACTACATATAAATTCCATCATTTTTTTTTCTGAGTTAAAGTCTTTCTCAAAATGATACTATGACTCCTGATTTCTCTCTTTGTCTTTCAAATACCTAGTGGAGACTCAATCATTTCATTAACATGGGCATTAATTAACAGACTGATTTTAGAACTCTTTAAACTCGACAAATTTGTTATTTTAAATTGAATAAAAGTTGAGTCAATAAAAGCAACTATCAAATTAATCTAATCTTGAAATACATATTTTTTCATTAGTATTACTTTAAAATATTCCATTTCACTGAATATAAACCATATTTTTTTACTTTGAGGCTTGTTAATGCCGTTAGCCCAGTTGCCTCATCTTCCCAAAAGAAATACTGGCACCTTTCAAATTTTGAATTTAAATTTCTTCCTTATATCCTCAGTTTTGTATTATACATACATTTCTGCTTTCTTCTTTAATCATGCACCTCTTTTTTTAATTATTCAGGATTCTGTGTTATGCTTCCTTCATTTCTTATCTATTTTTTTCTTTTTTCCCTCAATATTATCTTTCCTTAGAAAATCTTTCATCATCATAATTTATTTTACTCACTTTTCTGTAACTCTGTAATAGCATGTTAATGAAAGCGACATTTCTAATTTATTTTGCTAACATCTAATTATTTTGCCTTATGTTCTTTCTATAAGAATCTTTATGAATTTTACATAGTTTTAATATTGTCTCTCATACAAACTTTTATAGAGGAAGAACTTTATTGCATATCTTCTTATTTTAATCTTCAAATGTTCCAAGTGTAATGTGTTACCCCTTACCTTACATTGTAATAACGTCTGGTGCAGATATCATGTAACAGTTGATGCTGCTTTTCTGTTCTTCAGTGTTTTCAGTAGATTGTGGAGTCACTAGTAAATTATTAATTGTTTATTCAAGCAAACTAAATTAGAATAAATTCACATTCATACAAGTGACTATAATAACCATAGCAATTGGTTAAGGTGCTAAAATCTTTGTGTATATGCTAACATTCTCTGTAAAAAAGGAGAAAATGTAATGCACATTGCATTCTAGTCCATTGAGCAACTGAATTGGAACATTCTAAGTCAGTGGTGCTTCTCATTGCCACATACGTCCTGGTTCCATGAAGAGTATTAGTGCGGTGGTTAGTCTCTTAGCTTCTGGAGTTAGACCTTTCTGATTTAAAGCTCCAAATGTGCCGTTATGAGATATTAGGCAAGGTATTTAAATCAGGCTTTGCTTTTGTTTTATTCATCTGTAGAATGTTAATAGTCATTTTATAGGTTGTTATGATAATTAAGGATATTAATACATGTGGGATATAGTTAGCAATATAACTGTTAACTATAATTTCAGATCTGTTTCAGTTAGTTATCATGCAATTGTCCGTTCATGAGCATAAATACAAAACTAAATTTGCTCAGGCTACTGTCTGTAAAAGCCTGAGACAGTGAGCTCCAAAAGGATTAGTTGATTTTGATTTAACAAAACCTAAAAGGAGTTTTTGGAAATTTTGGCTGTAGAACTCTACTAAGGGAATTGTTTGGAGGTATGGTAGGTAGAAAGAAAATTTGGTTAAATTACATGTAATTTTGTACCAGATTTAATTAAAAGAGACAATCAAGCATGGTGGTATTTAAGGGCAAGGTTTTCTGTCAGGGGTGGGCATCAGTTGTGGGTAGTTAGAGACCATTTTTGAACACCTTCTAGACACTTTTTCTTGCTTTACCTTGTGCTGTGCCACCCTGCTATTTACTCTTTTCCTGAAAGCTCCTGTTATGGTCACCTCAAGACTAACAAAGGCATCCTCACCAATCCTCTTACACTCGAGGGTTCTTTCTAAAGCGCATAAGGTCCAGATGGCTGTCCCTATTTTTCTAGTGAGCTCTCCTTCTAGTATGCTGGAAAACTGACAAACTGAGGGGCCAATGTGTAATTTTTATCAATTTCCATGATGTAAATATTCCTGCGAAGCACAATTTAAAACCACCTATAGTTTCACAACTGACTTACGAAATACCAGAATATTTAACATTTGATCCACAGAAAACAGTTAGAGCTGCCCTCCCCTTCCCAATGCTGATATTTCTCTTTCTGTAGTTACACGTTTCACTTTTGGAATTCCATGAATATGAGCAAGTGTAAAGTTTCCCCTACTACCAACTTCAATTTCTGTAATTCTTGAGGGACCAAGAAAGAACTTGTGCTATTTCTGATGGGATTAAAACAACTTCCAAGCTAAAGGATACTAGATTATTCTTCAAGCTTTTTCATGTGTCCTTCTATAAAGAGCTCACACCATAATTACAGAGCAAGCTCAAAGGGACAGTCTATTCTTGAGGTTTTGCAACCAAGAACTGGAGCATAAGGATGAGAGTGGTATCTGCTCTTTCCTTTCCTTCCCCCATGGACTACAGAAAGCACATGGAAAAATCATGGAAGTAGAGAAGCTTAAAATAATTTAATTCAAAATGCCTAGCACAGCTTGGCCTTTCCTCTCCCATATGCCTGCAATTCTCCCTTAAGCATTCTGAGGAAAACTTTGAAATAATTAAACGACAATTTAATGCATTGCAGCTGTCTTACTAGACTTGCTCACAACCATCTTTTAATGGCGTCTTTCATTTTCCTATTCCCTTTACCCATTTATATTTTAAACAGAACATTGCCTTTAAATAGAACATGAGTCGGTAATATCAACAACAATAACAAAAACACTATTATTATTTTCTACTATACCAAAAAAAATCTTTAGAGGCAAAGATTGTTCCATTGTACTTACTTACTTAATCATCCCACTTACAATGGGGCAGTTTTGCTGCCTTTTCTAGGAAGACAGAAATAACTCTAAATGTCTTTCTAGTTTAGCAAAACATGCACAGATTATGTTTCATATGACATCTAGCAGTTGAAGAGGGGAGAAATTAGTGTTAAAATATGCAAGAAAAATATGATGCTGTTCTGAGATTCCCAATAGCAGACTGATTCCTCATATTCATAAGTGTCAGATATTACTTTGTGATTTCAGTGATTGCCAATTCACTCATTTTTCTTTTATCTGAGTCCTACAATTGATATGCTTACTTGATTCTGAGCACTGGAGCTGAAAAACACTCAGCCAATTTAAGGGCTGAGGGAATAATGTTATATAAATCACTCTCTTTGTTCTATACACAGGACACTTGGAGCATGTAATCTTGCAAATCTTTGTGATAGTCTGATTAAATTAATTAGATACTGCTTCATTAAAGGGGGAAGTAAGGTCTCAAGAGAGGTGGTCATTTCTCAACTCCCTCCTAATGTTCAGGCAGAGACATGAATGATCTCTGCAGGATTCTCTTATGAGGACGAGCTAGCCCTGCCCAAAGAAATAGGAAAAGATCAGCATGAGGGAAAAAATTAAGAAAAATTTTTGGATAATGCTATTGCTTTGAAACATACATTAATTGAGAAAATAAATGTGTTAAAAAACAAATTGTTTTATTCAGAAACCTAATTTTGGTGGCAACTATCTACTGATAATTTGTTGGGCAAAACCTGAAAAGTCAGGATTAAAAAGAAATTAAAATCACGTGGCCCAAAATAAGCCAACCCATAACAACTTTCAAGCTTTTGGTATGTTATATGAAGCACCAAGTGAAGTACTTCAGAAATTAAAAATAAATTGTATGGTTTTATGGTTTTAACAGTGATCAAAGACATTAAATGTTCAAACTAGCATGCCCGTAATTACAAAGCAATCTATCGGCAAATACATTGTCCCAGTGGTTAACTTGCTGTGTGCAATTGCCCAGTATCATTGGAGGACAACTTTCTTTTCTACTTGGTATAGATAATCTCACATCTCTCTAATTACAGCAGCATTATTCAGTCCTACAGGTCCCAGCTGGAATTATCTTATAAATCAGCCATACATATTCCTTAAAAACATGAAAGTTTCCTTCCATTCTTAGCAATGTACGAATCAATTTTCAGGAGTCATTCTGACTGAGCAATTTGATTGCATCTTAAGAGGTTAAAACTCCTCGGGCAAGATATGCTGATTTATTGGTTTTAAAATGGAAATGAAAGTTTCTAAGTGCTGGATCAGCAAAAGGAAGGCACAGAAAGCTAGTGACCTTCAGGACTCTTGAGATTCAGTGTTAAGGTGGCCTGAACCCAAACTCAAAGACGGGAAAGGCTCCTTAGACTTTATACAAGCTTTGACACACTAAACTGCAAATCCCATGGCTCTACTTTCTGAGGATAATCAGGGTAACTACGTGGTGCTGCTGCTGAGTTGATCAATTCAGGAGGTAAAATGCGAATGACGTATTTTATACCATGAAAATTGTTCTCCCTAACAAAATTTCAATTTGACTTTTGTGTTGCATCATTGTGCAATATGGTAGCTCTGTTTGGACATACTTGAACGACGTACTTCCCCATTCTTCATCACTTGCCTAAAGCACACCTCCCTCAATCTCTCTCTTCCCCCTTTAAACATCTCATAACATTTAATTTCAAATGCTATTTCATATATGTTTTCAGTATGCACCACTGGATTTTTCTCTGTGTGTGAACTTACTGCCTTATAATTTCAAATATTCAGTGTTTTCTAATATCCAGTGTTTTCTAAGGATTTAAAAAATAATCTTGAAGAAACACCTGTTTGCTGGAGTCTCTTAAGGAGTTAGAAGTAACCCACATGCTCGAGAATTCCATGCTACTTAGGGCCTTAAAGTAAGCATTCATTTGTGGTCTTCTTATGGTGATACTTTCCTTTGTGTCTTTGGAAAATTCTTTCTTAGCCTCACAACACAACTCAAATGTGACCTCTTGGCCCTGAGGCAGTGCTCATCCCTTCATTGTCCTCTTTGATTTAAATACTACCCTTAGCAAGCTCTATTGCTGCATGCATTTACATGTTTCTCTTCTCCATTAAACTTGGCATTTGCTAGAGGAAAGGACCGTATTTTATTAACTATTGCATTCAATTAGTGCAGTGTCTGCCACTTAATAGGGCCTTAAGAGTATATGTTGAATAAATGAATGAATTGTGTAGATGGAACTAATAAAAATGAAATATGAAAGGAAAATATGGCATTAGTCCTAATGGTGCTGGATTTTAGGGTCTCTCTATTCCCGAACTTTCAGAGTAACCACATAATAATGGTCATTCCCAAATCTAACAGATGACAAGGCATGAGCTATGTTTGTGTGCTCTGAAAGCTAAGTTCCTTATGCAGGAAAACATTTGAATTCAAGTTTTGGCATAAAAACACACTCATCATTTTGGAATCCCTTAATATTAATAGTATTTCATTAGTATTAGGCACAAACAAATTGAATATTAGAGTCTCCACTTATGAGAGCTTTGCTATCTAAATGGGTTTACAAACATTTTTTAAAGCTTAAGTAAAAGGTATGAAATCCTAGGTCATAGCTTGCTAACCTTTGATTTATAAGATAATTAGATGATCCTAAGCAATTTCCAAAAATGAGAAAACAATAATTCAATAAATTGACTAATAAATAGCTTTTGGTCATTTTTCAGCTGAGACAGGCCCTGTTCATTTGCAGGGAGTGGAGTATATCGGCAGCAGTTTATATCTGCTTCTGTGGACACACCTGCTGTACAGAGCAAGAACATAGCAGACTTTCTGATGCCTAGACAATCCAATAGGGAGTCACTGTTAGCCGTGATGGTTACGCGAAGACTGTCGTAACCAGGTATAACAGAACGCCCTTAGCAGGGGTCCCCAACACCCAAAACCACAGGTCTGGACACTTGATTAAGGACTCCATCTGGACACCGATGGGACTGGGACGTCTGCCCATTGCGGGCTGTAAGAACTCAGAGCCTGGCCACGGAGCGCTGGAGCCTGGCTGAGCCACGGGTCCCGCTTGGAGCCCTGCTCGGCTTCCCCTTCTCTGTATGTGTGCTGCCAACTGCAGCCGCTGGGCTCGGTACCGTCACCCGCCCCTCCGCCGGCAGGCGCGGCCCGTGACCCAGGCTTCACACCCAACACTCGCTCTGCTCGCTTCGATCCTGAGAGAGCTGCGCCCTCTCCGTGTGTAACCTGCGTGTGACCCTCTTGGCTTATTGGGGATGTCTCTCCTAATAAACCCGGCGTTGGGGAAAGATGCAAACGTGTGTAAGTGATGTCTTTCAGGAACACTCCTTTGGTCATGACGCCTCCACATTTTGAAACTTTACAACAGGACACAAGGCTTTAAAGGCGCAAGTTTCATCTCAAATTAAGAGTTCGTGGGGACTCTATCATATCTTTATGGTGATCATTGTAACCTGATAAATCCTACTCTTTCCCCCACAAATGAAAGAAACAAATCTGTGGGACTATCAATTCATGCTATAAAGCAACACAGTACACCTGTCTCTAAAATTATATATATATAATTATATATATTTTGTATATATAATTTTATATATCAACGACTTCATCGTGGAGTGAAAAGGAAGTTGTTTTTATGTGGGTGGATCGATCACCTAGGTGATGGTGATTTAAATTTTACCCTAAAAAGGGCTAATTTGCCTCAACTTCTTTCACTCAGTTTTGCTGTTAACAGCTGATAGAGTTCTAATTTTGCTGCTTTTATAAATTATTTGTGTTTTCAATGAAATAACTTGTCCTACTTTACAATGATCAGCTTTCATTTTTGTATATGTATTAAACATCTATCCGGTAAGTATTAGAGTCTGGAATGCAATGCATTTGTTTTGTGAGATAACCAAAATAATACTATAAATTTACATGGATGTCTCAGTTTTTTCTAAGAAAAGTAAGATATTATTTTCTGTTTAGGCCTGCATTCTTACTCATCTTTATGCCCAAGGAAATGCCGAGTCAAAAACAGAGCTCAAATACCTGCTCCGTACAGAGTACCAAGGGGTGAACCGTGTACATGTCCCAAGAGCTCCCTACATCCTTCGAAGCCTGAACTCTACAGTCACAGGGGAAGAGAGAGAAGCCTGAACTGAGAGAGCACAGAGAATAATTTCGATATTATTAAAAGTTTTCTTAAAGTTGAACACAGATACATTATACAGGAATGTTTACAAATTTTGCTTTAGGCATGTCTTTTATCTCCTCAAATCTTTTTTACTCTCAGGAGCCCCTAGAATGTTCTCCTCTTTCTCTAGCTCATACTGCCCCTTCACTAAGCCCGAATTCCGTCCCTGTGAACTCCCTCTTCCTCTCTGCTGCTCAGGCACATGCAGCATTCATGGAAAACACACTGTCCCTGTGCAGCCCACGAATACATATCGCATGCTTTTCCTGTGAGATCTCACTGCTCTCCCCACAGTTAAGCCTCTGTACATATATAGAACAGATTCTTCCATGAAGATTAAGCTGTTTGCAGTCAAGGGACATGATAAGGGACAAAGGATACCCTCAATTTTTTTTTTAAATCATAAAAGGGAAGGTTTGGGAAATTGGTAACAATAAAAGAAAGATCACTGACTAGTTTAAGTGGAGTGTAAGGAAATTTTCCCTTTCGATGTATTCAAGGTCTCGCTTTTTTCCTCGTATTTTTCTAGTTTTTACTTTCTTATGCTTCCACCAACTTTTCGCTCTTTTTAGATATCACCACCAATTTTCCTTTATAGCTTGAGGAGTTTGTAAAGCATATTTGTTTCCATACTGAAGCCAATATTACTATGACAGTTTTTCTTCTATGGACTTAGCAGCTGAATCATTGTGAATGTAATTCTGGGTGTCACCTGCTTGGAGCATGAGGTCAGAGATGTGAGTAGTTCAGGTTGGACAGCTGTAGAAGCAGTATGCATTTATGGAACATGTGGAACTCTATCTTGTGTCTGTTAAACTGGCAGTCAGTTGTACTTAGCCCAATGGCACTGAACTTGACAAGTACAGAGAACGATCGGTGGGTACCTTTACAACCTTATGTATGCGCCGCCTAAACTGACCATCAAACAACCAAAGTTTCTGGGGTTAACTTGTTACCAAACACAAGTTTTGTTTGCAATTGTTTTGTTTGAAAAAATGGTGATACTATCAGGCAAAACAATTTTTAAATGTTTTTTCCTGAATTTATTCACCCTTCATTTCTTCATTGTCTATTCATATAGTTAATATACCTTTATGATAATTTTCTTAGTGTTAGAAAGTGCATTTTATAAACATGGTCTAGTCTCCAGGAGTAACAGACCAGAGAAACAGATATTAAATCGATAAGAGAAAAACTATATGTATAATTATAAATTTTGATGAATGTTAAAAATGGTAAGAGGAGGATCCTATGAATAAAATGAAGTCACCTGTGTGAATTTATAAAAGCAATATAATATAGTGATATTGTTACGGAATTTGCAAAACTGTAAGTGAGCAGACCAGGGCTGTCCACGTAGCACCATGGTGTAAGACCCAACGATTAATGCTGGAAGGATCAGATCTTTATGTACAACATTCCAACCTTGGGGGAGCCTAGAGCACTCATCCTCAGAGCCCAGTTCTCCGAGGAGATCCAGCATTTCCCATGCTCCCCACCAGGCTATGAGCCAAAAGCATCCCCCAAAGTTCCCCATGTTGTTATCTGTGCAGGATTTGGAGCATGTCACCCTCAGCCTCTGTATAATAATCCAGGAAAGCATGTGCCATGTTATTCCGGATCATGGTGAAACTCAGCAAAGGCACAAGACTTAATAGTTCAGGTAAAGCCCAAGTGTGCAAGGCAGCATCTTGCAAAGAAGTCCTTTGCAGCTCCAGACTCAGGAAGAACGAACACAATCACTGCAGTGGTGTTTGGCCTAATCCCTTACTACAGCCTACATGGCAGAAACCCTCCTCCTCTCTAAACCACATGGCCAAGACTCCAAATAGCTGCCAGGCTTGAGTTTAGATCCCGATCTTCCTCCATAACCCCACTGCTGACTCTTCCTACAATCAGCTACACCTGCCCATCCTCTGGTTTCTTTCGCTTTTCTCAGCTGCCATTGTTGGGCCAGGCGGGCTTGGCCCTGTGACAGAGGGGTACTGCCTTCCTGCTCCTTACACAGGCACAGCGCCCCGTGCACCTGCGGCATGTTCCCGGCGGCATCATGGGTGACTCATGCCCATCTCCCTCTCCATTTCTTATCTATAAAGTGGTAATAACATCACCAGTTCTTATCTATAAAATGGTAATAACATAATATTTACTTTGTAGAGTCATTTAAGGATGAAAAAAATAGTATGTAAATATGTCAGTTTCTTAACACAGTGAGTGGGAATAAGGTTAGTAAGATCTCTGTAACAAATTGATGTGCATTTTATGTTTGCGTTTCTAGAAATATTTTATATATTAATGAAAAAGGGCTTAAAATTGTAGATGCTCCTTTACTAATGATAGAGAAAAATACCACTTTTTTTTAATATGGGCTAGCCAATGATTCACAGGAAGTTTCAATGATAATTTTATTTTTAATGTTACAAATGAATAAAAATTGCATTGTGAGACTCAGTGTTGGATTCCATCTGTTTTTTTAAGAGTCTTTTTTTTTAATACGAATCATATTATAAAACTTGGAATGGAACAGGTTTATGATCCCATTATATACCACAGATAGTAATAATTACTCTTCAAAATTAGTAGATGAAATCATACCGAATTTACCTTATAAAAAGTTGGCTCATAGGAAATTGCCTGTGTTTGAAAGTGTGCGATAAGTGCAAAGCTGTGAGAACTCGGAAACATCAGGAGGCTTGGGGCAGCCGCTCATGAAGGCCTTCAAGTTCTCTTTTAGCAGGAATTTGATGCGCAATGTTAGGCCACCGAGAACCATTTATTCTGGAACCCTGACTTTTGCTCTACTGAGAATCTTTGTATCCTGATGGTCTCAAAGGAGTTTTTCTTAACATCTCCAATTTCCTACACTGGATTTAATTTAAGGAGCTATTTGTTGCCTAATATACTTTTTCTTCTGGAACAATTCTCAGTCTGCCAGATCCTCCTGGTGAGTGAGACAAGGAAGCACTTTGGCATCTGGACTGCCCTGCACAGTTTATATACAGCAGCTTTGGTTTTGAAATGAGCCTTGCGTGGCCTGAGAGACATTCCTTTGCAGTGACCCAACTCACAGCTCCCTGGGAATAATTCGGACATTCATCCACGCAGAGAATTGGCTGATGAAGTATTGATTTTCACTATACCCACAGCTTTTTCTTCCAAGAGACTTGGAATTTGTTTATTTGTCTGATGGGCTGCTTGTTTTGCTCTGGGTTTTGATTCCTATGTGCCTTTAATCTCTCACATCAACAATAGTTGGTAAAAGTTCCTGTGCAAAGATAAATGTGTTAAGTGTGCATGTGATATTTACTTAGCTGAAATTAATTGCAAAACAAATATAACTATCGCAAAGGAAATTTGTACTTGGTAAATACAGAGAAAAATTAGAGGAAGATTTATACATATAATAAATATAAGATCTATAAAGGCAGAGGCTATTCTTTTTTTGCATTCCTCATACCACCTACTTAGTACCTATCACATGATAACATCTCAGTATATATGAGGCCTATTAATATACTGAGAATAGTTCACACAACATCAGTGTGACCTGGTAACCAAGGACAGTGGACTAGAACGTGCATGCATGAATGATAATGGCCTCACTGTACCAGTCAGTGGGGGTGGTAGACGCCATTGAGCGAGCATGCGTACTGTGTGGCTGTCACATTCAAAATGATTGAGCGAGTAGAGCAACAAATCTGCATCAAATTTTGCATTAAGCCTGAACAATCCTCTCCAGAAGCTATTTGGATGAATCAGAAGGCCACAGCTGTGGAAAACAGGTTATTCAGCTTCATCAGGACACATCATGTCTTGTACAGAGCTTTTTGGCAAAACATCAAATCGCCCAGGTGACTCAGTGCCCCCATAGCCCAGATTTGGAGCCCTGAGATTTATAGCTTTCCCCCAAACTAAAATCACTTTGAAATGGAAGAGATTTCAGACTGCCAATGAGACTCAGGAGAATATGGTGGGGCAGCCGGTGGAGATTGAGTGAACTGTGTGAGGTGCCGGGGTGCCAAGGTGCCTACTTTGAAGGGGACTGAGATATCATTGTCCCATGTACAATATTTCTTGTACCTTGTATCTTCTTTAATAAATGTCTCTATTTTTCACATGACATGGTTGGATACCCTCTGGACAGACCTTGTACTACAAACCAGTTGATTTGGCATTGTGGCCCCCAACTCACTCTTTTCAGAACACACAGGCCATTCTTAATGGGTAACTGAATGAAATAAAATTTATTTGCAACAATGCTGTTTATATTTTTAAAGACATTTACATGAATAAAAGTGCAATGACTAAAAACAGTAATTTCGTTTACTATCTGCTGCCTATTGAAACAAAAGGGAAAAAGAAACAAACAAACAATTGAAATTCACCATAGATTAGCTTCAGGCCCTTTCCTTTCTCCTTCCCTTCTTCCTTCTTTCCTTTGTTTGTTCGTTTTTTCTTTCTTTCTCTCCAAAAACTCCATTATTAATTTCTTTACCTATAAAAGTTGCTTTATATTGTCAGAAAAGTATCTAATATTTGAGTTGTAGAGAAAAATGTTAACAGATGTCAGAAGTCTTGATCAGGTTGAAATAATCATGCATTAGAAATCAAGTCACTTAAAACATTTTAAACTAAAATAAATAGATCCTGGCCAGTACTTGCCTTCTCACTTTGGGTTGTAGATGACCACACCCTCTAAGTCTATTGTCACCAACAATTCCTTAATAAAAGGTCGAACCACACTCATTGCCAAAGAGAATGGAGGTCTGAGTAGAGAATTGCCTCACACTCTGAATATTTCCCCCTTTCTGGGTACATTTAAAGTGATCATTTTATTAGTTAATTCACTATTTTTAAAACACCTTAAATGAATATTGAATGGTGAATGAAAAAAAAGTCCCTGCTTTTTGGAGCTACTGGAAGAATCATAAAATATGCAAATAAACAGACAATGTCAGCTTGTGATGTATGCTATGAAAAAATTAAAGCGGGTTCAGGAGATCAGCAGCACAGAGGCGGCAGGGCCCTGGCGTGGCCGCCGCGATTACGGAGGGCCTCTCCAAGCAAGCAGATGGCTGCAATGGCTTTGTGATGTGTCAGCTTTGCTAAGCTAGAGGTCTCAGTTATTCAGTCAAACAGTACTTTAGAACTCCTGTGAAGAAATTGCACAGACACAATTAAACTTTCTCATCAGTTGACTTTAAGTAAAAATAACTACGCTGGATGGGCTTGGAAAGACCTTAAGATCAGGGCTGAGGGTTTCCTGGAAGACAGGAGCAATTCTGCCTGTGGACCACAGATCATCTCACGATCTGCCCTTCCTGATGGCCTGCCTACAGCCTTTGGACTTGCTAAGTCAGCCCCCAAAATTGCATGGCCTCTGCTCTCTCTCTCTGTCCCACTCCACACACACACACACACACACACACACACACACACACACACACTTTTTTCTGTAGCTTCTCTGATTGAACTCTAAATGATATGTTAATATTTGTCTCTCTCTAACAAAATTCTCTATGTGCATAATTTCTCTCTCTCTCTATACACACACACACACACACACACACACACACATATATATATTATATGTCTCCCTATACATATTTTTCTACTGCTTTTCTGGTTGAATTTTAATAATATGTTAACATTTAAGTTAAGTCCTCATTGAACTGGGGAAATGAATCTTTTTAGGCCTTCAGACAGAGTATTTGATACGGAGGGGTAAGAAACGCCATAAGCAGAAATAAGAGTTTGAAGAAGAAAAGGACCTATGTGTCTAATATGAATCTATAGATGGGAGTGTTGTATACTGTTGACACAGAAAAATAGGGACCAGTTTCTCTCAGGCTTTGCAGGTAATGGAAAGCGACTAGAATTTTATTTGAGTAGAAGAGGAGGTCACCGGAGGATTTTGAGCAGTGAACGGATGTGCTCAGATGCGTGCTTTGAAAGATGACTTGTGCAGCTCTATGAAAAATAAGCCTGAGGAGTCATGGCCAGCATGAGGGAGACCTGGGAGAAAGCTGTCACAGGGCGATCTTCGCAGCTGGGCTAGAGTGGTGGCAGGTGAAGTGGTTTGGGGATATATTTTTGTGATAAAACTTGCAGGGCCTGTGCTGAATTGGATGTTAGCGTAAGTTAAAGTAAGGAATCAAGGACTGAACAGCATTTTTCCTGAGATGCTAGATAAACTGAGATATTATTTACAGAGAGCAGGAGGAGAGAAGAGGGGCAGATGGTGAGAGGAATGGGATCCAGGGAAGAAGTGGGGGAGCTCGTCTTCTGTGACAGGGGGAAAGCCCGAGTCTGAGCTTCCAGAGGCAAACAGACTGGGAAGTGTGACTTCGGAAGAGTACACCTGTTCTCATCCCACTGAGTCTATGTTTCTATAAAATAAAAAAAGGACAACCATCTCAAGTTGCAGTAGTGTTCACGAATGTGGAAAAGTACACCAGAGAGCAGACACTAAGGAGAGCATCAGGGGAAGCTTTGTGCTTAGGGAAAGGGCTTGTTTTCTTAAGCGGATGGCGAAAACAAAGTTTATGTCACAGAGGTAGTAGGAGTAACTGTACAAAAAGCTTCTGAAGATCTGTCTCTTAAAGCTTTGAATGGCTGATGCTGTACCTGGAAGAACTGTGAAAGACAGGGGCTTCCCATTCAGCGTGACAGAGCAATCAGCATCTTCCTGGACCCGTATCCGGCAGCAGATCTGCACTGCACACGTACCAGCCATGAGCCCACCTCATTCAGGCCCTGTGAATTCTCCTACTGCAGGATATAAAACTCTCACTCACTCAGAAGCCTAAGCAAGAATCTTCCATCTGCCTTATCCCTTAAATCAATTAAAAAGTTCTTAACAGCTCTTGGAGACTTCTCTTTTGAGTTTGTCAAATCCTCTCTCTTGGCATTAAGACCACTCTCATGCAACACTGGTATTATTACCACTTTGCAGCTGCTTCCAAAGTTGTCTCTCTGCATTCATTCTTCAACCCTCTATTTTTATTCACTCTTTACAGCTAGAGTTACCATTCTGAAATGCAAAACTAATGTCATCACTCCTCAATTTAAAACCCTTAGTACCTCTCAAGTGATTCCAGAATAAAGCCCAGTCTCTTGGCACAGCTTCCAATGCCCTTGTAATCTGACTTTATCTCCCAGTTCTCACTGACACCATTTTGCCACCTTGACTTTGCACTCTCAGTTAGTTGAACTGAACAACTAATAGCTCTTCAGTATAGTACAGTGACCCTTGCACGGGCTTCATCTTCTGCCTGGACTTGTAACTTTGTACTACTCACTCAATAGGTCTCAAACTAGATGTCACCTCCTCTGAGAAGCCCTCCCTCATAATACATTGGTTGACATTTTTCTGCTCCTAGAGTCCTCTATGTTTGTTATGATCATAGTACTTATCAATTAAGCTTGAAATTGTTTGTTTTCATATCTGTCTTTTCTTTTTTTTTTAATTTTATTTTTAGAGAGAGGAGAAGGAAGGGAGAAAGAGCAATGTATGGTTGCCTCTCACATGGCCCTCATTGGGGACCTGGCCCGCAACCCAAACATGTGCCCTGACTGGGAATCGAACTGGGACCCTTTGGTTCCCAGCCCGCATTCAATCCACTGAGCTACACCAGCCAGGGCCATATCTGTCTTTTCTACTAGACAAAGTTCATTGGCAAAAATTTTGTTTTGATTTTGTTGTGTTACCTTCACCATTGGCTTCTGAGGGACTAGTGTAGCATTTGACACAGATTATGAGGTTTAGGGAAAAACAACATCAGTGACTGGAAGAGCTTCAGCCAAAGATAATAAAGGGCAGCTCTGATTACGTATGAAAATACCCTGTTCCTGCCCACCCACAAAGACATTTCTAGAGATATTTACAAATAGATATGATGATACAATTGTGATCTTTTCTTTTGGCACAAAAAAAGAACTCTTTTCAACAGATCTAAAGACAATTTGTTTAACTATATTACATAAAGCTCACATACCTACAGACCCAGGGAACATTTGGTTAAAGGTGATTTTATCCCATGGGTAAGTTAAACCCCCGGGCCATCCAACTTGCTCTGATTCCATCATTGTCCCTTCCCAATACCGTTGTGGCCACCTACATATTGACCACTAGACAAATGTATATGTGTGTGAGCCCTGATGAAGGGTGTAGCTTAACTTCTTTCCAGGGGCTTCCTATGTCCCTTGCTAATTGAAAGGCAGAGCTCAGCCCCTATTTATGTGCCACAGAACATTCTGTTATATTCAAGGTGGTTTTATTTGCTCATTGCATATGGAAGACTTCTAGGGACATTGGGATTGGACCACCCAGGATAACCCTTTTAATAACTCAACAAACAGCTTGAGCCCCTATTATATTCCAGGCTCTGGGTCTATGGCAGTGAATAAGACAAGCTGGGTAAATGTTCTCCTGCCAATTACAAAACTAGGAGAGGAGGCATGTACTAAACAAGTAAAACTGTGAATGAAGTGTTCATTGAAGAAGTATAAAGTTGCCCCACAGAAGCATATGTAGAGGGCTGGGGAAGGCTTCTCTGAGGAAGTGACGTGTAAGCTGTGGAGGATGAATGTGGCAGTAACTAGTTAAGTATTGAAGCACATTCAGAAGGCCCTATTTTCCCCAGCCTCATGAAGGAATCTTTACTTTGCCCCTGGAGCTGACTGTGAAGTTGCCTCCTCTTGCTGATCCAGCTGTCGTAATCACCTTGTTACTGGGCAAAATGGGATTTGGCTACCTGCCACCTTACACAACCATAAAACAGAGATTGGCGGAACAGGATAAAGGTTTTTATTAACAGGGTGCCCAATTTGGGAGAGCTGGATGTTCCCCTGCTCCAAGCCATTCTCTTCTGCAAAATATAGAAATCCTCTTGTTTCCAAAAGACTGAAATCCAAATCCCTCCATTCTGATCCGTAGTCCAAGGCTGCTACAACCAGGGGTCTCCATCTCTCCAGCTCCAGACTCTATCTCTGGAGCGCACACTTGTGAGGCCAGCACCCCCATTGCCTCGCCACAGCTCCCTCCCTCTCCCGCGGCTAGAACACAGTGCCAGATCACTGCAGCCAGTTGTGCAAAGGGCTCGGTCCTCCAGGCCCTGGTGTCCAAGGCTGCTTGGGCCTTCTGGGCCAAGGAGCACTCCTGGTCTGCACGTCAACCTGCTGCTCTCAGAGCTAGAGAACGGGAGCAGTCCAGGACCCAGGCTGTGTTGCGTGGGCCACAGAGTCCTGCCGGCTCCCCTCTGTCAAGTTGCATGTTCTGCAAGACTCTGCTCCAGACCATGCAAGCAAGGCAAGACAAGAGCTGTGAGCGGGTGAGCAGGTGGGTGTCCCATGGGCCTGCCACAGTGGTGCACATGTCCTGCACATGGGATCCAGCCTCTGTGAGCAGGCTCTGGACCATGCAAATGAGGGGAGGAAAAGGGAAGTACGTCTGCCTGTCCTCCACTTTAAATCTTTCACACAAAATCCTAGGTTCTGTGGAAGCGTCCAAATTCCGGGCCAATTTTGGCAACGTCCATCATCAGTGTGAACCCATACTGTGTCTTGGCCCCTCTTCCAGCTGCCCTGATCAGAAAGCAGGTGGGAAGGTTTTCAAGCTGTGCTGGCGCAGCACTTCTCTGCCCCGGGCGGCATCCCCTTGTTACAGTGCATTTTGGCGTTTTTCAGCCCACACCGCCCGCTGGCTCTGTACAAGTGGTGTCACAAGCTACGTTAGTGGTTTATTTTCCCCTGGGATACGGAAGCCTGTCAAGCTCCAGCTCCGGTTTTGATGCCGGGCTGCCTTCAGCACTTCCCGGCCCATCTTGGGGAAGGCAGACTCTTTCACCAGCTGATGCCTCAATCCGCTACCTGAAGATTTCCTTCACCCCTCCCTTCTGCGGGGTGGGGCAGCCCCTCACGCTAGGTCCGGGTTTCTCCACAGCCTCCAACGACCTGGCCAGACTCCCCTGTTAACAACCTGAATGTTGGATCGTGTGTCAGAGTGGTGAGAGCTCCTGTATGCCCCAGACTGGAAGCTCCAAAACTGCTGTCCTTTCAGGAAACCTCAATGAAGGCAAGCTGCTATATAACAAAGGCAGAGAGGCGCTGCAACCCTAACTGCTACCACCTGCACTTAATCCAAGTCAGATCTTGATGCAACCGCTGCTCTCTAGCGCCACCTATTGTACAGAGCTGCCTTAGGCAAGGCCGGTGCTGTACCACCACACTGAAATCCATTTCTTACAGGTCTGTGCCCATCTGTTTTACTACCCCTGCCACAGAAACTGTTATGTGAGACACCCTCTATTCATCCCCTTTTTAAAATTTTTATTTATTTTTATTTTTTGTGTTTTTCCATTACCGTTTATCCCCCTTATATCTCCTCCCCGCTGCACTCATTATGCTGTTACCCATGTCCACAAACCTTTTTTCCTTTTTGCTTTATCCTTCCCCTCCCCCCCGCGATCCTGTCAGAGTTGCCATCTTGTTCTCTGTGACTTTGTTTCTATTTTGTTTGTTAGTTTAGTTTGTTCATTAGATTCGGTGTATGAGCGAAATCCTACGGTTTTTGTCTTTCTCTGACTGGTTTCACTTAACATAATTTTCTCCAGGTCCATCCATGCTGTCGCAAAGGGTAAATTTTTTTGTCTTCTCCTTCTTTTTCTTCCTTTTCCTCTTCCCCCTCCTCTTTCCATTCCTTCTCCTCCTCCTTTCTGCCCTCCTCACCCTCCTCATGCTCCTCCCACTCTCCTCCTCCTTCTTCTTCTATTTATTTATTTTTTTAATTGAAGATTTCCCTGAGGTCACCAAGCTGTGGGTACATGGGGATAGAAGGGTGTAAATAGGAAAAACCTGGATAGTAGATGCCATATTGTACTCAACATTGTCCTTCATTCAAACATAGAACACTGTAACTAGACCAAGATTTTGAGACTAGCTTCTTCACTTAGGGTTTATAATGATATTGGCATTAGAACTCAATAATATTAAACTTCTTTGAGTTTCATGGAAAATGTTTGATGCCATAGTTGCTGTAATACAAAGAAATAACCAAAGTCATATCAGTGAAAGACCAGTTGTTATTTAGTAGAATTGTGTTAGTTAGATATCTTCATTTAAATGTAAGTGGTAGATAGATACCCTACCAATACAAAGATTTTTAAAATAGGCAAACAGCCAAAACTACACTTTCAAGAACATCTTTAGAAAATTATTTTTAGTAAATATACCTGCAAATTATTTTTAGTAAATATACCTGCACTGATGCTTCAGAGATTCAGCCTATGGAATTGTGAGGCATTTATGAATTATTTAATATACTAATCAGGTAAATACATATATTTGATATCAGTGTAAATTTATTTAGAAACATTCAGATCTGATTGGCTTATTAAAAACTTTGTTAGACAAATCTGAAATAACAAATTCACTACCTGAAACCATTCATCCCTAATTTTTGCATAGATTAATGTCATTATAGCATTTTCTCTATGGAATGGTAAAATGGGTAGTTACAACTTTTGCTCTTCTTAAACATTATCTCATTATATAGTGTGCTTCACAAACACATTGTGACTACTGTTACTGAGATGAAACATTTTTTATGGGGAACAGTTTCCCCATAAAAAGATTTTATTTTTACTCAGCTATTGTGATAAAAGAAAACCATGTTCGGGAATAGAAGAGATTATAGTTGATACAAACCTCAATACTGAGAAAACCCTGGTGACTGTCAGGCGGACTATACATACAACTTTTGATTAGACTGAAACAGTGGATATGCTGGGTAATTGCTCAGGGTATTAACTTTTGGTCTTACAAACCTTTGGGTCTCCAGATCCAGGTGCCATGCAGTAACTCTGCACCTTCCTGATTTGCTGCTATGGAGCTCTGGTGTTGCTTGTATGTAATAAAGACCCTTTTTGGATTGGATAATATTGGTTAATAGTGGATGAGATCCAGCAAGTGGATAAGAAAAATTTACCGATTTACTACATCTATCAAATGTAAGTTCTTTTTAAATTTAATCTTTATTGTATTTTTCCATTACCATGTAGTCCCCTCGTGGCCCCTCCCCAACAATCACCTTGTCGCTTTCCTTGATAAATTTTCTATACTTATTATTTTGAAGAATTTTCCTAGTTAGTGTTTTGGACTGTTAGCAGCTGTTTTGTAATATAATTAATTCCAGATTTTACTCAGCTTGATTTGTGAGTCTTTGTTCTTAAGATTTTAGTTAAAGCAATCAATGATAATCAATACCAGTTTTTTTATCATCTGAGGTGTATGTGTGTTGAGTGTGCAATATGTAATACATTCCATGCTATTAGGAAAAAATGATGTGATCCATGAAGTGACAGAATTAAAAGTAAAAGCATTGATTTTTATCGCTACAAAAAACTAAAGAATATAAGTCAGCAAAGGATATAAAATAATAGTTAATTTTGTGAAAAGGAAACTGGGTGTCTACCTTAATCATAGCTGTTATGATTAATCCACTCAAACTAGCTTGAAGAAGAAAACAAAAAAGTAGAAAGAGGATGAAACGGAGAAAGTAATTCAGCATAAGGTTAACGAGCTATTTCATGGAATCTGAAAAAAGACATATGTTCAAACCTTGGGAAATAAATCTGGGTAATATTAATTCTATTTTTACTAAATGTAATTATTAACTACAATTCAAATTACCAATTTTTAGGATCTTAGTTTCCACCTTTGTTCTGGATCTTGGGAAGGTATTATCTCTGCTTTTTATTATATTTGCTTTATTCTTCTCTTTTTCTTCAAAATCAGCTTTCTCTCCATTCTCGAGAAGATTTACAGAGGCTACGGACTTTGAAACCTGCCTGCAGATCCCTAAGAGAGGAGGACGTGGTGAGTTCAGCCCGCACTGGGTGCCCATCTCTGGCCCAATCAGCAATGGACAGAGGTGAGTTTCATACAGTACAAACAGGGCAGGAGGCGGTCTAACTCAGTTAGGTGGGTAGGAAAGATTTTAAAAAATAGGCTATGGGTTGAGAAAGCATCACATGCTGTCCTCTCTGTTTGTATAACATCAATTTTTAGGATGAAATTACAAATATCTATAATTTGCTAATGATGGTTCTAATTGAGATCTTTGTCTTAAAAATGATTTAGTCACAAGTGAGGGGTAACCTGCTGAGGAAATATGGTCTTGCATTTTCATTATGACTGATTACGATCTGGACAACTTCTGTTTGTTTTATGATAAAATTTGGAGGATTCACTAGTGGCTAGTATATTAGTCAAAGTTGTAAAGAGAACCAGTAGGAGATAAGATGAAGGAAGAGCTATTTTAAAAGATTATCTCATACAATTGTTAGGGCTGTCAGGTGGCACGTCCAAAATTCCTACAGCAACTTGGCTGGTTGGAGATTCAGGCAAGAGTGCTGGTGATTCAAGCTTGAGTCCCAGGGTGGAATCTCCGGAAAGCTTTCTGTGTTGCAGTCTGGATTTCTTCTTTGGGAAACCTCCACTTTTTCCTCATAGGGACTTCAACTTATTGGATGAGGCCCACATGGAGGGTAATTGCTTTATATAAAGTCAACTATTGTAAATGTTCACCACATCTTTTAAAATAATTTTACAGAAGTACCTAGACTAGTATTTGATTGAACAAATAGTTAGCATGGTCTATTCAAATTAATACATAAAATGAAACATTATAGCCAATAAGCCTCCTTATTTTTCTCTGGTAATGCTAAGCTACTAACTACTTAAAATTCTGTAGGAGCCTGTTTCTGTTATTTCTTTATTTTCTTGTGATTATATATTCCAAGCTTTGGATTAGTCAGTCTGTTTGCTTTCATATTTTTATTTAGGAATGACAAAACTGACAGAAATGCACTTGTGTATATATTTTTTATAATTATTAAAAAAAACTTCAAGTGCTATATTTCGTCATTTGCAAATTGTTCCTGTATTCTTGCAACAAATGGAATGCACATCATTACAATATATGTGACAATGGTAAAGCAAGGAAGGATGTTTTAGGGTTACAATGAATTAAATAATCCCTCCCTTTATTGCTACAAATAGCCTGGTCAAAAGTAGGGAAATGACATCTCAAACTGCAGGGAGTGTTGAAAATAAATTATCATATAATTCAAATATTAATAAAAATGAGGTTGCATGAAGAAAGTGAAAGGTCATGGGAGATATGGAATTATTGGAAAACAAATTTTAAACTATTGTGGAGAAACTAACTGCATTGGCTGGCTGGCAAAGCAGGATAACTGAGAAATACAGAATTTAGAACCAGCAGGAGTAGAGGATTACAGATCATGCTGTTGAAGTTCATTAGAAAATTTAAAGGGTGAGCAAGAACTAGGTTTTGCAAGCTGAGTGTTAAACATAATTATCACTGAATTGTTAATATAACAATGCAATAAAATATGTAATCTCAATTTATGTCACTATCTTAAGATGGTTTATATTTGGCAATATTTCATATAGTTCTAATAAAAAAAGATTGGATATTAGATGCTGAATTTGAATTTGTTACCACAAATCAATCACATGAAATCAACCTTTCATCAAGCACACAAAGTATTTTTTTTGTAAAATAGACTTTAATCTTTTAGATTTGTTAAAGGGGGTAAATAAAGTGCTATAACATTTTTAAGCGCAGGCTGCTCTGTGTGGTTTAAAAGGACACACTTTGTTGTCATCCTTAGAATGTACGCTGCCAATGAACACAGCCTCAAATCCCCGAACGGAGCAACCCCGAATGGGGGCGTTTGCGATGGGGCTGCACGCTCTAAGTCCTGGAACTGAGATGCCGAAAGACTCAGTCCATGTATCACAGTATCCAAATTATTTTCTCAAATGCTTATTTTAGGTTAGTTTTTTACTGTAATAAATATATGAATAATATTAAAATTCTGGTAACTCTTTCTGATGGTACCTTATCTATGCTCCAACATAAGACTAAAAAAGGAATTTTTAGAAAAACACGTATCTTTAAAAGTCATTATGTCTAGGGGAGATCAAGCTCTGTGGGCAGGAAACCATGCTGCACATTTCATAAACTACGAACACTGAGTAGAGTGTGCTGTACTAATTAAAGACATAAAACGTTAATGAAACGTTTAATGGTCCCCATAATCTTTATTGTACAGCATAGTAATTAGGTATAAAATTGTCAGCAACTAGCATAAAAGTCAATAATCATAATCCTTTTTTGTGACAGTCTGAGTTCCCGCAATGTCCTGACACACCCTTAGGTGGTGACAGGACCAGAGGCTGCTGGAGCAGTGCTGGGTCTTCCGGTCACTTCTCTGATAAGAACAGCTAATAGTTCATATCAGCTGAAGAAAAGGGAGGAAGATCCAACCTCATCTCTCACAGAGTATACCTTATACTCTGGGGTCTCCTCTGTTAGTTGCCCCATTAATGCCCCTCACCAAAGCATCAGGACAATTTTTCACAGCTCGCCAAATGCTTGCCACTGAAGGGAGGATCGATGGGCAGACTCCTATCACAGAAGCAGAATGGCCGCATGAGACATTAACCACGGTGATATAATCAGTGTGTTTAGAATGGGGGAATTATGTTGGGGGTTCGGGTAGATGATATTTTACGCAAGAGGCTGCGGTGAGGCTTAGAAGTGACAGTGACAGTGACACAGCCCAGAAAGTGCTCTAGGGATGGCTTTCAGCAGGACAGGAGCTGGAGGAAGAACTTGTAGTGGGTCTCCCGGCGACTCTACTCAGGTAGCAGACAAGTTCTGATGCAGTTAGGTTAAAGTATGCTGGTGACGCCGATAACTGGGTTCCTCTGACTTTAAAAAAACAATCTCGTGATCGCTCTCTTGGTATTCCTTCACCCTAGAACCCTACTTCAATTTATCCTCTTGCCACTACAGGCTCCCCACTACGTCTATCTACTCCTGGTGTTTATTGTGATTCTCTGCATATGTATGTATCCCTGAAAGTTGTTATAGTGCTGTTTAATATATGCTAATAGTCTAAATTTACACAAATTGGATTTCACTAGAAATCTGATTTTTTTCTTCTTTTGTTTAAATTTAATTTATATATATATATACATATACACACACATACACATATATATATATATTTTAGACTGTTCATCAATTTTTCCATCACATTTTACTTTATTCAATCCTATGTTAAATTTCTTATTTAGATTCCTTTCTCATTTAAGTTACTTTCAACCCCTTACTGCCAGAAAATATCAATTACCACTAGCACAACAAAATCCTTACAATGTATTTGTGTACTAGTTTCTCCAAGGTGTGAGACTAGGAGTGAATTTCTTGGTGATAAATTCTAGGTATATGGCTGTGCTAGTTTACATTCCCATCGCTAATGCCTTAGTATGCCTTCTTCCCAATATCTCACCAATATTTAGTATTATCTGAATTTTTAATTTTTGCTGAAATAATGTTTGCAAAGTGGATATTCACTATTGTTTTTAAATTAATTTCTCTTTATAATGAGGTTGAACATAGCTTCATTTCCTTTGGATTTCTTCTTTGGTCATTATTATCCATATGAGGCTTTTTTTCTTTTAATTCACTGAGGTTTCTTGCATATTCTAAGTTCAATCATTAGTCTTTTCTTTTAACTACAATAATCTCCTCCCACTCTGTCAACTGTCTGTGGACTTTGCACATAGTATCCGTCAATGCCTTTCTTTTCTCTCTATCTCTGCATTCTCATCCTTCGTTAAGTCCTAACTCAAATACAATATTTGTCATTAAACATGTATTTACTATTCAAATATTATGAACTCCTCAATTTTTTACTATCTCTATCATCATGTGTTTCATTAAGTCCTTGAAGTACTAGGGGCATTTCTATAACATAAGCTCAGTATTATAGATTGTGTTAAATATATAACATTTGCATCTTTTATGATGGCAATTGTGCCTAACACAGTGTTAGGAAATAGCTATTTATTGACCAGATATATTTGCTGAGGCCTTTAAAAAGTGGTTGCTATCACTCATGTGTTACCTTTATCAGTATATTTTATTTGGTTAAGAAATCTCAACAAAGTTTTATTATAGTTTTACAATCAATGTAGCACTAAAATCTATTTGAAAAGACTAAGCAAATGTTCTTGTTACTACAGCTTAGTAAATACCTCAAAATGCTCTTACCCCTATTACATAAAAAATATTGCTGTATCTTGAATTTTTTATTTTACTTGTTTACTACCTATGTAGTTCAAATTGTCCATAAACATCATTGTTAATTTTATAGGAAATATCTTGTAATACACTTATATTGTGTCGTACAATGGCCTGCTAACTGGTTTCCAAGAAGCAGTTTATTCCCATCATTACTGTGGTGCCGACCTTCATTCTGGTAGAAGTGCCAAATAAATGATTATTGTTTTTGAGATTTGAGCAAGGGAGATATTTTAACATTGTCCTAATTAAATTACTAACTTTTGGGGAAAAAGGCTGCACACTTTAGTGAAAACATAGAAATGGAAACAATTTTATTCTCTCCTCCCCAAACTCTTCATTCTCCAACCGCAGGCTCTGGATGGGATTGACAATGAATATAGATATGCTATTGATAACCTTGATCGAATCAGAGTTGGACTGTGGTTGGGTTTCTTGACCTAAGGAGGGAGTTATCAGAAACGAACTGGCCTCAAGAGATTTTCTGAATGAGCAAGTCCCGCTAGAAAGTGCCCCTCCAGGCTGCTGTCCAGATGAAAAAGGCCAGTTTCAGCCTGTCTTCCTAAGACAGTTTGGAGCACAGGGGTGCTGAATCATTGTTCATCTTGCTGAAGTTTGCATTATTTGCTTTGCTGAAGATGACTGAGTTTAGTAATAGTTAGAAAATAGGACAAATTAATGGTTATATCACAGGGCCTAGTATAGCATTTGTTTAAATTTAATAATTCTACATATAAATATATCCAATATTATTCCTTTTCCAAAGAACCCACATGTGCATATCTTTAAGTGACCTTTTCATTCACAGGTCAATATACACTTTCATTCATTACCTTCCAGAATGAGACAGTGGCAGAGTACTTTTTCAATTTTCTATACATTGATTAGGGAGGATTTTTTAAAAGATCATATGCATATAGTGTTTTTCAAACATCAAAGCCACAGAGCTGTTTTCTAGCAAAAATTTTGAGTGACAAAATTTATAGTCTCTGTGCAAAGATAATACCTTTACATTTTCTTAACTTTATTCAATCGTCTAATCTTGTTCTTTTAAAGTACTTCTTTCTGCAAAGAACTAGAAATTGTAAATATACATATTTAAATAGCAATTTTAAGTATGTTTATTTATATAACTTCAACTCGAGGAGTTATAGAAAGGCTATCATAGATTCAGAGTGATTAATTTAAAACTGAGCTGAAGGTCACAAATAAACTTCCAATTTTATTAGTGAAGAACTATCAGAGACATTTATCTCAGTATCACGCATCTATCTCTCTGCAGAGCACCAGCGAATTCTCTAGGCATCCTTCAAAATGCACAAATGTACCGGATGTCAAATCATAGAATTTTACTTGAAAAATGTTTCTGTTAAACCATTTCATCAGAATCTACACTTGTTACAGATTTCATCAAAACTCTTTAACAATTTTTCTGCACAATAGTGCTTTCTTTCTCCAGTTCATTCTGTGTAAGTTAGAAATGGTTAAGTAAAAAACAAGCCCTTAAATCAATACAAGTATAATATAAAAAGATTATCATTTAATTTACATGGACTTTAGAAAATTAAGAACTATAAATTGCTTCTCCAGAGTCTCTTAAGAGAGGAATAAGTCTTGCAATCTCCAATTAAAAAAATATTTATTGCACAATCTTCTAATAATAGTGAAAACATTAAAATTACCCACAATCTCATAATTCTAACAAATCTGCTTTATTTTTATTTTGCCATGTTTTCTTCCAATTCCTAATAATATACCCCTGGTTTACCCAAAGATATTTATGTAACATAAAACTTTGAACTTTTTTCTTTTTTAGCTTAATAATTCTACATCAGACTTCCAAAATACCATTTTTAATTTCTATGAAATATTATATAGAGTTGATATAATTCAATGAATTAATCCATCTTCTTATTGTAGAAAATTTAGTTTATTTTCAGCTTTTACTTATTTTTGCCAATAGAATTAATCATCATTTGTTTATTTTTCTTAAGATAATTTCTTGTGTCTAGGTGCTGAGACCAAGGTTATGAACTCTTCTTTTGTTTTTAAAAGAACCGTCATGTTGCTTTCTAAAAGGAGTATTATAAGTTATCCTGCTGCCAAAAATTATGCCCATGCTTATGTGATAATATCTTGCAAAACTGGATATTATCAAAATATGTATTATTTTTGTATAATTAATCTAATATATCATTATGAGCTTGCTTGTGTTTTATAGATTTAATTACGAATAAGTTGATATCCACTGACTCACATGTGGAAAATATATATTTATTTCTGGCCATTTAATTAGGGGAATAACTTTCTAAAATAATTTACACCTAGATGAAATATTCCAAGATAGACTTCTGCTTGAAAATACCACCAGCACGGATTTGATTTTATAACTAGGCCTGTTTGGTAATGACTATTGAGATCTGAGGAGAAAAAGTTAAGCCACTGTTAACATAACAAGAATGGTTTGCATGACGACATCGATGTAACCTGGCAGCCAAGGAGAGTGGACGGAATGCACATGCGTGAACAATGATGACTTCACTGTAGTAGTCAGTGAGGGTGGTAGACGCCATTGAGTGAGCACATGTATATTGTGTGGCCATCGCACTTAAAATGAGTGAGCGAGTAGAGCAACAAATCTGCATCAAATTATGTGTTAAGCTTGAACATTCCTCTGTGGAAACTATTGGGATGATTTAGAAGGCTGCAGCTGTGTGCAGCTGGTGATTAGCAGCTTCATCATGACAACTCACCTGCTCATGCATCACATCTCATGCAAAGTTTTTTGGCAAAACATCAAATCACCCAGGTGACTCAGCCCCACTTACAGCCCAGATTTGATGTCCTGAGACTTCTGATTTTCCTAAACTAAAATCACCTCTGAAAGGGAAGAGATTTCAGACCATCAATGAGACTCAGGAAAATATGATGTGGCAGCTGATGGTGATTGGGAGAACTGTGAGAGCTTCCAAGGTGCCTACTTTAAAGGGAACTGAGGTTTCATTGTCCTGTGCACAATGTGTCTTTATCTTCTTTAATAAATGTCTCTATTTTTCATATTACATGGCTGGATACCTTCTGGACAGACCCCATATTTCTTTTCTTAGCGTGTATATATAAAATGAAAAAAATATATAATACATGTGATATTGAAGTCAATACATCAAATCTCAATACAAGGGGATATCGGGATAAACAAAATACAGTTCTGTGGCCAAAGCACCGGAGGCTCTATCCAAAGACTTTAATCACCAAGGCAGACCTTTGGAAAGGATGTGCCTCCAACTTCACGTAGAGTAATTGTAGTCAGAGTTCAGCATCATTTTAACTTATCACACTTGGATGTCTTACCAAGCATTCTGTCTTATTGAATCACATGCACAAGCCTCCTTGAGAGGGAACACATGGGCATAGGCACTTTAGGCTAATGGACAAGGAGATCCAAAGGAGGCAAGAGAACCAAGGGTAATGACAGTAGAGCTCCTAGGAAAGCCCTGCTCTCAAGTGTCTATGCATAAGTTTTCCTGACCCATCAAAAAGAAAATAACAGCACCTACCTCATGGTGTTATAATAATAATTACCTGAGTTACCATGGAGAATGTGCTCTAAACATTCCCTGCTACTCAATGCCATACTTTTCAGTTCTCTTTATCCTGGACATTGAGTCATTTTCCTGTACCCAAACATAATTCTTATCTCCCTCAGCTAGAGTGACAAATGCCCTAGTTACCTGGGACAGTTCTGGTTTAAGCCTTCTTGTCTTGTGATACATACTTCTTCCTTTCACATTCAAAAGCTTCCCATATGGGGTCACCTTAGCCTGTTTATTTTTCCTCCATAATACTTATCACCATCTAATATGTTGTATATTTATTGTACATATGTTTATTGTCTGTCTTTGCTACTAGATGTAAACTGCATAGTAAAGAATTTGTTTTTTTTTAAATTAACAGTCTAATGTCCAGGAAAATTTCTGATGTATTACAAAGACTTTAAAAAGTATTAGTTGAATGAGTAGACTAAACATTTGATAATGGTGAGCTGTACTTGGGGGAGTTCCACATTATTTTGGAATATGCTTGCTGCAGCAAACTAGTATGAGATTTGCCCAAGCCATTACAGTGTCAAAGTTGGAAAGGAAATGGGTGGGATGTGATCAGCTGTCACCTCAGGGAGAATGGCCAAGCTGTCTAAAGCAATGAGAACACTTTGAGAAACAGCCTTGACCTTATCTCTGTCTTCTTTAACTAGTGCTGTTACTAATATCTGTCTATTTTTTATTGTTAAATAGAGTTGTCCTGATAAGGAGGTTGAGGTGGAATCACACAAATGGTGTGGTTTGTACCAAGCAGTACTCACTTCCTGCCAAAATGACCTCAATCATAGACTATGTATGAGCCAGTTGCAAAGACTGTACTATAGAATGTAACATGATGATATGATGGGTCTTGAAAACAATTGCAAAGCAACTCACAAACTATATTTTACATTATTATCATAATCACAAAACATTTATTGGAATGCTGTTGATAATGTATGTTGCTGAATCACAGAAAGAGTTTGAGAAATAACTCCTCTGAAGTGCTTGAAAATACTTGCCTTAAATATGGTGGACATAACATAACAAAATAAACATGACAACTCAATCTTTATTGAATGCTTACTGTGTTCCAGGTACTGAGCTAGACATTGGGAAGACACACTATCTGCCATCAAAGAATGCCCAATTTGTTGAGCAGGTGAGGAGGGGGCAGGAATTTTTTCCAGTGAGACTGGAGCTATGATAGAATTATGCAAAGAGTTGTGGAAAGGGCAAATACAAACATACAGGATATGGTGACTGATCATTGCTTTGGATTTCCATTGAGGAAACTTTTGGTCAGTATAATAAATGGAAGGAGTTAGGTTTAGGATTGGGCTTCAAAATGTTCTTATGATAAAAGTTATGGTTGCTTTAATACAATACCACAAGGATTAAAGAATAATCTTTTCTAGGAATTTGTATGGAAAAAATAAATGTATAACCTATTTGTGCCAGGAGAGAGGAATTGAAATTTATTGGCAATTTTCATTCTTTTTTATTCAGTCTTTTAGTTCTACAAAACTATCACTTGTCCCTAGAGAACACAGTTGTGAAACTGTTTACCTAATGTTCAGGGATAAAGAAGTGTCTGCATATTTCTGTGTGGATTTCTGTTTTATAGACTTTCCATTGCCTCAAAAACAATGGCCTTTCCAAGGGAATTTAGAAATAATCTTACCAATTTAGATTTCCTATTAAATAGGATTACCTTTGTACTGCATTAATACTAACATTTAGGCAATAAAATGGCCTTTGCATGTTCTGATGTGTCTGGGACCAGTTTAAGTTTTACTTGTTATGCAGTGAGTATTTCTAAGAGAAAATGCAAGATTTCAATTTATATTTCTAAACACCAGAATAAACTCATCTTACATAAATGAAAGTGTCATTGGCTGCAATTTACATCTCAATGTAAATGTCATTCCCTGCTTACAGTTGAAGCTTTAAGTTCAGGCTTTGAAAAAAGCTCTATCTGTTCTTGTTACCACAAGCCACATTCCTGACAGCTCTCACATTAATGACGCCAGATTGCCTGCTTTAAGACCTCCTTTTGGAGCTTATTTTGTCATTTTCCATCACTTTTTTGCCTGTTCTTAAACAGAATACATTCTAATGAGATTTAGAAAAGTTATAAATTTCTACACTCAGAAGAGAACTTCCTTTTTCTGATTTAGGTGACAACATCCACAGAATTTACTTAGAAAGTGAAGCCTACACAGTTGGCTAAATTCTTGTGGGGAAAGAAAATAGACAAAAAAACTCGTTCCCAGATACTAGGTATTTGTTTAATGCATTCAAGGTCGAGGAAAAGCAGACACAAGGGACTGGACCAAGGCAAAGGGACAGTTGGGATCTGGAGTTAAAAAACAAGCCTAAATGTTGTTTTTAAATTTAAGAAGTACATAGAAAACATATTTTATTATTAATTTGAATATAAACAACCTGTCATTTAGTTACTTTTGCTAAATGAAATAGCTTGAAGTAGATCATGGAGAAAATGCGAGAACTGAAAGCTAATTCCTAGAAGAGATTAGTTCCTCTGTGAGGATGTCAGTAAGTGGTGACGGAGACACAGGTCTAGGGACTATTATAAAAGGCAGAAGATGACACTGGTGAACAACATATATAAGGAAAAAAGAGATAAAAACAAAACACTATATCATTTTTGGTTATGGTTGAGAGACAAGGACCTAGTTTAGAAACAACAGAAATAAGAATGCTATAGAAATGTTTCAGGAGAAAAAATGGTGACCATAAAAAGTGATACCTCCACATCTTTGATGGAATAACATTCATAAAAGTTCTTTCAATTATTTTTAAGAAAGTAGTAGATGGAACCAGATTACTATAACATACTTATTATTATTTGGACAAAAAAGCTACATTTTTTCTCTAAGACTTAAATTATTGTCACATATGAAAGGAGATGTTGGCTGGGAATTCTAGTGATTTGGGTTTTTTTCTTTATTAAATATGGCTTAAAAGTCCCTTCTCTATGAAGGTACTGAAGATGGCATTGGGAGAAACCACAGGGAAGAAAGGGAATCTACCAGACTTGTCTAGAAGCTTGAGTTGAAAACATTATGGGAAAAAATAGGAGAAAATCAGATTACTCAAAGCTTAAATGGGTAAAAATTAGTTGACACAAAGCTTAAGATCACTAGATGACTGGATCCATGATCAATCATGATCAAGACTTGCAGGCATTGGTTAACAAGCAGAAAAATCAGAAAACTTTTTTTTTTACTTTTTACATTTTCTTTTCACACTGGGCAAAGCAATTTGTGTTCAGTTTCTTCATAATTGATTACCATCATTTTCTCCTAGTCTGATCTGTTCACTCGTTTTATGCCAAAACACCACCTGTCTGAGGGTGACCCCGTCATTACTATGCAGGAAACCATTAAGGAGTAGGGCAATTAGAGGGGAAGAAGAAGGTTTTTTTTTTTCCAGATTTTTGAAATAAGATAAACATGAAGTTATGAATCAGAATGTGTCATGAGCCTTCTAAAAGATGGTAATCTTATCACTAATGTAATTCTAATTCTGCAATCACAAATGATTCTGATGAATGAGAGAAAGGCTAGTTTCCCAGAGAAAGCCATCTGGCCCCACAGGTAGCTCTCAGATAAACTTGGATTTTAAAAGGGCAAAATGATACATAACAAAGATAGAAAGGTCATGTAACTCAAGGCAAATACAGGGACTGACTTGGTTTAGTGAGAATGGAGATAGGAAGGAAAAAGCATCAAATAAGCATTCCGGAACTCACTTCCTCTTGGAGACCTACAGCCTCTATGCGGTGACATTCTTCTGTACTTTGTACAGATGCATCATTTCCACTGGCATACGTTCACTGCTCTGTCTCCACAATTAGATTGTGGTCTCTTTGAGGGAAAGGAATGTGTCTTTATGTATTTTTCACCTTGTTATGAGATAGAGAACTTAATAAATGTTTGATGAAGTATTGTGTACATGTAATGTCAAGTGCATCCATTTTTAAAGAGCTTTTAAGTCAGATATGGAAATAGAAAATCAAAGAAAAAATAGCCTTGCTGCTAGCAGTCAATGACAGAGAAAACAGATCTTTGACAATTTGCACCTATGTTTCATGTCAATAAAAATCTGAAAACAAAGAAGATGTATTAAACCTAAATAAGATAGGATGGGCATTCAAGGAAAAAGAAAAGGGGTAGAGAACATCTACTTGCTGTGAATGAGTACAGGCTTGGGTTACTCAATTAACAGATATTTTAGTTCAGGAAATAATTTATTCACTATATAATTTTATTATTTAAAAAAAAATTTTAAAGTGTTATGATGGACTGAGAGATAGTGAGTTTCCTACCCACTAAAAATTTTAAGCAATAGCTGGATGCTGACTTGATAAGATAACGTAAAAGAGACTCAACATCAGAGAGTGGATGGACTTGAATACATTAAGATTTTCTTTAATCCTAAAGTTATAAGCCTATGTGAATCTCTAGAACTCATCTCTCATCTTTAGAATTTGGCATAACTCTTATATGTTTTCTAAAAAATTTCACACTCCTGCTGTTAATCCCCTTTAAGATGTAAAATTGTTTTGGTGAAATATAAATGTGATTTATCATCATTATTTTCTTACGAGTTGTGCTTTATTATAATAGAATAAATTTTTGAGTCATATTTGGCATAAAATAGTGATTATAGGCAAAGAGTTTCATATATTGCTTGATTTTATCTTGGTTCTGCCTTTCCCTAATTGTATAATTTTGAGTAAGCTACATAAATTTCTAATAAGAACACTTTTCTCATAAGATTGATGTGAAGATTAAATGAAATAATGCAGGAAATAGTAGCTAGCATAGGTAAATAATTGTGTTGATGAATGTTGAGGTCTAGTTGCTAAGTATTTCCTGACCCTTGAAAAATCAACTATGAAATTAAGTAAAGAGAAATCATAGCACAGAATTGTAGCCAAGATTTAATGAGATATGAAAATCAAGTGACAGTGCCTGGCTCACAGTAGTAGCTCAACAAATGTTAGTATTTTCTGCTCTCAAAGATCTTTAGAAATCATTTAAATGCGTGTCTAGGATTTCCAGCCAAGATGGAGGCGTAGGTAGACACACTGTGCCTCCTCACACAACCAAAAGAGAAAAAACAACAATTAAAAAAAAACAAACAAACAAAAAAAAACCCAGCCAGATCTGACAGAAAATTGAACTGAGTGGAAGTCTGACAACCAAGGAGTTAAAGAAGACACGTTCATCCAGACCGGTAAGTGGGGTGGAGCTGGGAGGAGGGTGCTCTGCAAGACGTGATTTGTTTAGCGGTACCGGCAATGCTCCAGCCGCCTGGAGAGGCCCATGGCAGGTGCGCCTGGCCAAAATGTGGCAGGTGCACTCGGCGGAACTAGAGGCTGGCCGACCCAGACCCAGCAGGGCTGAGACTGGTGGACCGGTCGGTTCCTCATTCTCGCTCAGATAAACCAGGAGGAAAATCTGGGGAGCAAAACAGACCGTGCGGCCCACCAACGCAGGGAAATAAAGCCTCAAACCACCAACTGAAAATGCCTGTGGGGGTTGAGGCGGCAGTGGGAGGAACTCCCAGCATCACAGGAGAGTTCGTTGGGGAGACCCGCAGGGACTTGGAACTGTGCAGGCCCATCCACTCACCCCTGAGCCAGCAAAGAAGGACCCAACTTGCTTGTGGGTAGCTGGGGAAGGGAGGAGAACAGAGCAAGCGCCATTGTTCTCTCAGGCCCCGCCCCCACAGACAACATCACAACACAATGACGTTGGTTACCCTGCCCTGAAGAACACCTAAAACTCCACCCCTTAAAGTAACAGGTGCACTGAGAAAAAAAAAATAGCCCAAATGAAAGAACACATCAAAGCTCCAGAAAAAATACAACTAAGTGACGAAGAGATAGCCGACTATCAGATGCAAAGTTCAAAGCACTGGTAATCAGGATGCTCACAGGATTTGGAGAAAGATTGTCACAATTACTTGAACAAATGAAGGATAAAATAAAGGAAATGAGGGGAAATCTGCAGGGAACCGATAGGGATGAGAAGGAAACTGGGACTCAAATCAACGGAGTGGACCAGCAGAAAGGAAAAAACATCCAAACAGAAAAGAATGAAGAAACAAGAATTCAAAAAACTGAGGAGAGGCTTAGGAACCTCCAGGACATCTTTAAACGTCCCAACATCCAAGCCATAGGGGTACCAGAAGGAGAAGAGGAAGACCAAGGAATTGAAAACTGATTTGAACAAATAATGAAGAACTTCCCCAAGTTGGCCAAGGAAATAGATTTTCAGGAAGTCCAGGAAGCCTAGTGAGTCCCAAAGAAGTTGGACCCAAAGAGGAACACGTCAAGACACATCATAATTACATTACCCAAGATTAAAAAGAAGGAGGGAATCTTAGAAGCAGCAAGAGAAAAGGAGACAGTTACCTACAAAGGAATTCCCACAAGACTGTCAGCTGATTTCTCAAAAGAGACCTTGCAGGCAAGAAGAGGCTGGAGAGAAATATTCCAAGTCATGAAAGGCAAGGACCTACATTCAAGAATACTCTATCCAGCAAAACTATCATTTAGAATGGAAGGGCAGATAAAGTGCTTCTCAGATAAGGTAAAGTTCAAGGAGTTCATCATCACCCAGCCTTTATTATGTGAAATGTTAAAGGGGTTTATATAAGGCATGGAGGGATATCAACAGGGGAGTGGAAGGGGTAGAGAGGGGGAAAAGGTGCAGAGAATAAGTAGCATAAACAGTAGGTAGCAAACAGACAGGGGCAGGTTAAGAGTAGTATAGGAAATGTAGAAGCCAAAGAACTTATGTGTATGACCTATGGACAAAACTAAAGGGCAGGGAATGGGGGGGATGGGGTGGAGGGGAAGAAAGGGCGGAAAATGAGACAACTGTAATAGCATAATCAATAAAATATATTTTAAAAAATAAATAAATATGCATCTAATGATTAGTGATGTTCAGCATCTTTTCATTTATCTATTGGCCATCTGTATGTCCTCTTTACAGAAGTGTCTTTCATTTCTTTTGCCTATTTTTAATTGGATCAGTTATTTTTTTGTGTGGAATTTTATAAACTTTTAAATAAATTTTGGATATTAACCCCTCATCGGATGTATTGGCAAATATGTTCTCCTATTCATTACATTGCCTTTCCATTTTATCAATGGTTTCTTTGCTGTGCAAAAACTTGTTAGTTTGATATAGTCCCATTTGTTCATTTTTTCTTTTTTTTGCCTGCAGAGATATATCACAAAAAATATTGCTACAAGAAATGTCTGATGTTTTACTGTCTAAATTTTCTTCTAAGATTTTTATAGTTTTGAGTCTAACGTTTAAGTTTGTAATTCACTTTGGGTTTAGTCTTATGTGTGTGTGGCATGAGAAGGTGGTCTAATTTCATTCTTTTTTCCACTTAATCTGTCAAATTTTCACAACATTATTCATTGAACAGACTGTCTTTGCCCATTGTATATTTTTTATACTTTCTCAAATATTAATTGACTATAAAGTTACTAATCACCAGAAAAATTCAAATTAAAACCATAATAACATATCGCCTCACACTTGTCAGAATGGCTATCATCAATAAATCAACAAACAACAATGTTGGTGAGGATGTGGAGAAAGGGGAACCTTAGTGAACTCTTGGTGAGAATGCAGACTGGTACAGCCACTGTGGAAAGCAGTAAGGAGTTCCCTCAAAAAATTAAAAATGGAACTGCCTTGTGACCTTGAAATTCCACTTCTGGGTATTTATCCAAAGAAAACCCGAAACACTAATTTGAAATCATATATGCACCCCGCTGTTCATTGCAGCATTATACACAATAGCCTATATTTGGAAGCAGTCTGGTAGATGAGTGGATAAAACAGTTGTGGTATATTTATACAATGGAATACTCCTTGGCCATAAAAGAGAAGAAAATTGTACCTTTGTGGAAATATGGATTGATCTGGAGAGCAATCTGCTAAGTGAAATAAGCCAGTCAGAGAAAGACAAGTATCATATGACTTCACTCAGATGTAGAATATAATGAACAAACTGAACTAACAAGTGAAAAGAGATGGACTTTAAGATAGAGAACAGGATGACAGCTCCGGAAGGGATCAAGCAAAAAATAAAAGGAGAAGGAACTCATAGATGTGAACAACCATGTTGTAGTTGTGGGATGGAGGGGGTCAGGTGGAGGTGGAGGTGGAAGAGGGTATGGGGGTAAAAATGGTGGTGGAAAAGAATAAAATAAAAAAAAAAACAATGAAATCCACAAATAAATAAATAAAATAATTACTAACAGAAAATAAATGCCCAACTAGATATCTCTTGGTTTAAGACAGTGACTCTTAATATTTCCTGGGGACCTTTAACCACTTTGAGAAGTTCCTAAAATAGCAGTTTCTTTTTCAAGATATACACACATACATATATAAACACAAATTTTGCACCCAGTTTTATGGATCCCTGAAGTCAGTTCATGGATCTGTGGACTCCAGGTTAAACACCATGGTCTACAGAACACACAGGTTGTGCATGAAGACACACAAATAATCAAAACGGAATCTGCTGTTGCACACTGTTATCTGACAGTATGCACGTCAGCCATAATTTATTTGAGTGAGTGTTATCTAGTTCGGTTTCAGTGCTCCCAGAGGTCTTACACGGATTTTTCACTTTGGAGCATGACTAATACACTAGGGTTCACAGTAGGTACCCTTCATAAATAGCAAATGATATTAAAATGAGATGAGGGAACGCTTACTCTATGAGAAATGCTGTTTAAGGATTAAAGAAATGAAACCAAAATACCAGCTTGTTTAAATAAGGGGCTATAGAAAAGGTAAAAGACAAGTCAAGATCTTCAAATTAATAAACATAGAAAATAAATATGTGCATACATATTCGGGTAATAGCTTACCTAACTCAAAGCAACAAAATACAATTTTCCACTTCCCTGGTTTAGTGGTTTGACTGAGCCACTCTTTAAACATCTCCCTTCCCTTGTTGTCCCTGACCTAATTGTACAAGCTAAGTTTTCAGAAGTTATTTAAAGGTTCGAAGAAAAGTATAGCTGTGTGAGTTGATTTTTCTCATACTTTCTAAATATTTTACAAATACTAAAAAATAGTGGGGCTTTAAGACACTTAAATATTTTACAAATACTAAAAATATTTTGCAAATACTAAAAAATGGTGGGAATTTAAGACAATTAATGCCCCTACCACAAAAACACTGATATTTAAAGTACTATGAAAACAATAAACATGTACTGCCTAGACCAGGAAAATGCAGCAAGTGTATTTGAAACCATTCAAAGTGACAAAGCTCTACAATAGCTTAACAAATGATTATAGTATAAATTCAAACCTTCAATTTTCTCATAATACGATTATGCTGAATTTTGTATTACGTTAACAGCAAGTCAGGGTTTCTGAGAGTGGATATTATCCATGATCTATGTCAGATGTTATGGAAATCTGCTGCTTTATTTTAGAACATACCTAAATAAATGTATTGAGTTCAACATATTTTCAGTACCTTAGGTACTTATAAAGAAATATGCTATCAACTGCCTTCAATGTGAGTTCAATAAAATAATTTTATTTAATATACTATATTATCTTTTTCCATTTGTAATGCCTTTGCAAAGAGGTTTTAGAGATTATAGCAAAGGTAATAAACATTATCTTGTAAAAATATATCGCCAAGTTCTGGAGTCAAGTGGATTCAAATTCTGGCTCTACTATTTACTATTTCTAGGGCTTCATAAATCTGTGGTTCAGACTCTGAGCCTTAGACTCCCAACAGGGCCAGGTGACAGAACTCACTCCATTGGAGAAACAAGGTACGTGACTCAGAAAGAATATAAAGGATCTATTCAATTCAATGTAACACTGAATTAAAACCTAAAGAATATGTGTCAACAGAGTGATGCCATTAGCTTTTGAGTCATTGAAATTATTTCAAGAATAAATTATAAAGTGAGAAATTTTTGTGTTTTCTTTACATTTCAGAAGTCACTAGTCCTATGCATTAGCAGGATATTACTGCACAACTTTAGAATTTTATGCCGTGTAATGAGTCTACATGATATGTGGATTTTTTCTGTCACTTAAAATGTTGCTTTTCAGAGGATGGTATGGGGACCAGCATCCTCCTCACAGAGGAACCTTCAGGAATGCAGTATTTTTAGATACTCCTCAAGATGACTGACTCTGAATCTTTATCTTAAAAAAGTTAGTAGGAGATTTGTATGAACATTAAAATTTGAGAAGACTGCCTTGAAGCATGATAAACATGAAATCTTCCTGCTGCACATTATTTCTATTTTCATTATTATTAACTTAATTTTTTTGTTTTATAAAAGAGATTCACCTATGTGAAGAAACACAAAGTTCACATGAAATTAAAAAATAAAATAAAAATATTCAAAGAAATAGCATGCTTTTATCAGCTTAGAGAGTACAAAAAACACTTCTTTCTACTTTCAGCGGTACACCCCAAGAAAAGATTTGAATTATGTAACCAAATGGAATTTCAAAACACCATCCAATCTCAGGTCTCCACTGAAAAGAGTTTCACATCAATTCTGAATTATTGTTAGAATTTCCTCTCCTCCTGGTAGGATAAAAGAAAGATTTTATTTATCATAGATGATGAAGGATTTCCTAGTAACTAAACATTTTAAAAATCAAAATACCACTATGTGATTTCCAGAATTGCTGTAAAGAATAAGTTTTAGTTAACTACATTGTTCACTTTCTATAGTCATTTAGAAGGTTTCCATTCCAAGTAAATAATATCTCCAGTTATTTTTATCAGAAATTTATACTTGGATTGGTATAATCCTACCTAATTACTGAAAAAAACTTTCTGCACAGCGTGGAAAACACCACGTAAGTGTTTCTCCTTGGAGAATGATATTTTAGCCTGAAACATTTCTACCTGGTATCACAAACATTAAATAGCAGGAAAAAAATGACATTTTATCAACACAACCTACAAGTGAGATGACAAGTATATGTATTAATCAGAAAACTTGCTGTCAAAGAAAAAGGATGGCTTGGACTGAGGTTTTTAATTAATGTGTGTTTGATACTCAGCAATTCATTTGATCGCTTTCAGGTTCCTTACCAGGAAGGAAAGACTTAAGAAAAAATCTGCAAGAGAAAATCTCAAGGTTGAGAAAATGCTGTAATTTCTTTTTGCTCCTGGGAATTGAAAAGGGTCTATAATCCTTTGATTTTAGCACATGGAAAAACTTGTTTCAAATTGTAGATTGTTCTTCAAGGATCATCTGTTTTAAATATTTCTTGTTTGGTGCGTTGTACCTTCAAACATATACAGGGACAATTGTGATTTGGGGATTGTACTTTTGAAACTCTCCATTGGGTGGGGTTGGGTGGACACCCAGGGAGATATTCTGAAAAAGCAAGGCACAATTGATACTTATTTTCCTGTGTTTACATAGAAGGTTCTTAAATTTCCATAAAGGCTTTATGTCTTATGAGGAATTTGTCTTACATTATTCCATTTAATAATAATAGTAGGCCCATTAGTTAGATGTTGTTACCCATATTTACAGATGACTATATGAAAGCTCACTGAAATCATATGACTTAACCAATGTCACACCATACAATGTCTGTCGTGAAAAAGTCTAGCTGTTATTAGTATAATGAGAAAGGTTTGTGCAACATCAATGTCACCTGGCAGCCAAGGAGAGTAGACTGGTTGCACATATGTGTACAATGCTGACTTCACTGTACTAGTCGGTGAGGGTGGTAACTGCCGTTGAGTGAGCATGTGTACTGTGTAGCCAACGCATTCCAAATGACTGAGCAAGTAAAGCAACAAATCTGCATCAGATTTTGCATTAAGTTTGAACATTCCTCTGTGGGAACTATTGGGATGATTCAGAAGGCCGCAGCTATGGGCAACTGGTGGTTCGCAGCTTCATCATGACAACACTCCCGCTCATGCATCGTGTCTAATGCAGAGTTTTGGGAGAAACATCAAATCAGTCCCCCTACAGTCCAGCTATTATGCTCTACAACTTCTGGCTTTTCCCAAAATTAAAATCACCTTTGAAAAGGAAGAGACTTCAGACCGTCAATAAGATTCAGGAAAACAGAGTGGGGCAGCTAAAGGCGACAGGGAGAACTGTGTGAGGTTCCAAGGTGCCCAAATGTCTCTGTTTCTCATATTACATGGCTGGATACCTTCTAAATAGATCCTACATATGAAAATTTGGATCTGGAATTGCAATTCATGTCTTTACATTGCCTACTACATTGATTCTGAAAACAAAGTCCTTAATTAACATGTTCAATAATGATAATAATCACTAATTCTGAGCTTCATATATGCCAGAAACAGATATGAAAGCTGTAAATAACTTGGTTAATCTTTATAATAATCCTATGTATAGGATCCATATTATAGTTATGCAAACTGGGAAACAGAGAGGTCATAATTTACTTTTGTCATTCAGCTAGGAAGTAGCAGAGTCAAGATTTGAACAGGTCACTGATGCCAAAGTGTCTGCTCTTATACCTTCACCAATGGGTGTTGTGTAAGCTCTGCTTAGCCCAGTGCCTGAACACAGTCAGAATCCAAAGTAGCTGCTAACATCTGAAATAGTTAACAGGGAAAATTTTTAATAATAGAAACGGCATGGTGGAATTTTGACAGTTAAATATATAATTCATTAATTATTTATTAAATGCATGATTTATTCAAGTTATAGTATATGATTAATAGATACATATGGAATTGGCTTTTCATAGAACTTAACAAAGCCAAGAAAATAATAAATCTCTCTTAAATATTATCAAAAGCCACACAGAGAACATTCTTTTTTGTCAAAATAATATACAACAGCAGGCAGTGCCAAGTAGAATCTCCTTTTCTCTTTGAAAAATAGATATGTTCCCTGAGAGCACAAAATCCAAAAATATTTCTTCTTAATAAGCTGGAGTCAATTTTAGATATTCATTACCTAAGAAGTAAGTATTTTTAATACCTAAAATTTACATAATCAAGAAACTGAGAATAAGAAACTTAAATAACATGTTAGTTCTTATAGTAAATGACAGAGTTCAGAATCTAGTTAGTCTGGCTCTAAAGCCTAAGTGGAAAGTTCCAAAACAAGTGGGGGTTAAAATCACTTCAGATCCTCCTTTCTTGCAATGGTAGAAAGTAGTGAATGTTATCCTGAGAGACCCTCTGAGCTGTGAGGGACTGTGGTTCTGTCCAAATGCCATTTATCCAAGTTTACCTGTACAAAATAATCCCCTGTATCTTGCCATGTAAAAAAATGCAAAGAGCCCTGGCTGGTGTAGCTCAGTGGATTGAGCGCGGGCTGGGAACCAGAGGGTCTGGGTTTGATTCCCAGTCAGGGCACATGCCTGGGTTGCGGGCCAGGTCCCCAGTGAAGCCCATGTGAGGAGCAACCATACATTGCTGTTTCTCTCCCTCTCTGTCTCCCTCCCTTCTCCTCTCTCTAAAAATAAATAAATAAAATCTTTAAAAAAAAAGTTTAAAAAAATGCAAAGACACATTTGTTTAATTTTCTCCATTAGTTTTCTGATATTTCCATGTATTTGGAAAGTGAAATCAACCATATAGAGTTATTAATTTCATCATAGTAAATTGTCTGGTTTGTTGAGCAAAATATGAATCTCTTGCTATTTCTGTTCTGACTATTCTATTGCTTGACAATGGTTATTTTTGAAATACATGTTTCTACATATTATATGCATTAACTTCTTTATAAGCTCTGGTTTGAAGGTTAAAATGAGGTATACAATTTTATCTATTTTTATACTTCTTCCCAATACAGAATTGTATTTTAAATATTACTACAGCTAATTATTTTTTCTTCCTATTTGTTTTTGTAATCAAGAACAAATCAGTAGATGCTGATTCAGACTTACGTTTGGAGCCTCTGTACACTCGTTTAGTTACCTGGGAAAGTTTATGAGTTGCCAAGGCAAAGGTTCCAAGCTTAGCACAATTTTTTCATAAAGTAAAATACAATTAAAACGTTACCTGTGTACTCTTACCTATGTACACTTACCTATGTACACTTACCTATGTACACTTACCTATGTACACTATTCTGTACAATGTCAACTCTTCCACATGCATTTTCTCACTTGATCCTGGTACATGCCAATGACATAGTTGATAGATAAATTATTCCATGTTTTTTTCCTCTTCAAAAATTCTCAATAATTTTTATATAAAGTATAACTAAGGTGTTTTTTGTTTGTTTTGACCAAAAAATTAGGCATGCAAGGTGCTTTATTTTTTAATGACGTTTTTGCAATCTAAAATGTTAAGAAGTATCACATAATATTTACATGATATATGTTTCGCATTTTATAACAGATATAGTAAAATACCCATACTTTATCCCACCTTTTCATCTTTAAGTAAGAGTTGTAAAAAAAAATAAATGTACTAATACATCTGGAAATATTTATTTCAAAAATATCATAATGACCTGAATCAGAGTAAAGACAAGAAACTAAATTTTGCATTGATAAAATTTTATTTGGTAATATTTTGATTTGCTCTTGAACACCTGGAAGATATGATCATATCAGGCCTGCAGTCTTACAGGGCAACCGGCTGAGGTGAATATCGGCTTCCTCCCTTGCAGAGGCACAGACTACTCAGCTTACTGTGTCCCTAAAGGCCCTCTGCACTCACATCAAATGTTAGTCACCATGACATTTTAATTATGCAATTAAAAAACTTAGTGAAATTTCATTTTTATATAAAAAGTGGATATATGGATATTTTATAAGGATAATATGATGACATATATCAAAACACTTTGGAAATATATACTAAGAAACTCAATATGCTATTAACAAATAAGAAACTCATTTTGTGGCATCAATGCATGGAAGAATTTGTGTGAATTGCTGGTGTGTGTGTTTCTTATTTTACCTTGGTATCATCCCTGAGATTTTAAAAGTGAAGTAATTTTTATCTCCAGAAATGTTAATATTGTTAGTTATCTCAAAGCCTCCATTTGAAAGACTCTCCATCACAGTGAGCAAGTGTATATATTTGCTGGTAAGAAGAACTGAATGGGAGTGGCGGTGAGGGGCTGGATGGGAAGCACTCACAGAATGGCTGCTCTCGCTTAAGCTTGCTTTCTTAGTTCAGTTGCTGAGAATGGTGAAGAAAACTGAGAAACCACGGTCCCTGCTCTCTGCTTTCAAGGTCTGGCCCTTTATTTTGTTGTTTCTGCTAAAAAAGTAAAGCTTGGCTATTATGGAAACACATTTTCCATATATTTGTCTAATTATTTCTCTCTCCAGATTCTCTATTTTTCCCAAAAGCCAGGTTTGAGACAAAACTTTTGAAGCATGGTCTCAATGTACATGGCTTTCAATCTTTTCCTTTTATTTATTTGTTCTTAAATTTGAACTGAAGTTATAAATACAGAAAAGATGCAAAAAAGTCTGAATAATTTCTTTATACTCTTCACCTTCACTCACATCCCTTAATATTAACATCTTACATAACTACAGTACAGTGGTGAGAACAAAAAATTAATGTGAGTACACGGGTATTAACTATTAACACATTGACTTTATTTGACTTTCAGCATATTTCCTACTGATGTCCTTTTATTTTTCTCCGGTATCATATCCAGATCATGTAGTCGTGATTTCTCCTTAGCCTCTTATAGTTTGCAACAGTTTCTCAGTCGTTCCTTGTCTTTTGTGACTTTGACACTTCTGAAGTACACTGATCAAGTATTTGTTTTTTTTTATGTGGTCTTATTATCATCCTCTCCACCACACCATGTGTCCTTGTGCAGATTTACATTAGTTTCTTGCTTCAGTTTTTTGGAATAAGTACATTTGGGAAGGTGTAGCTAGGTGTGAAGCTCCCCAAAAAGAATGCAAGGTAGAATATAGCAATAGTTTTAGAAGGAAAGAACAAACCAAACTCTGATTATTTTTAATATATTTTATTGATTATGCATTACAATTGTCCCATTTCCCCCCTTTATTCCCCTCTGCCTTGCATCCCCCGTTCCCCACCCTTTAGTTTTTGTTCATGGGTCATACACATAAGTTCTTTGGCTTCTACATTGCCTATACTATTCTTAACCTCCTCCTGTCTGTTTTCTACCTCCCATTTATGCTACTTATTCTCTGTACTTTTTCCTCCTTTCCCCCCCTTCCACTCCCTTGTTGATATCTCTCTATGCCTTATATAAATCCCTTTAATATTTCAAATAATTAAGGCTGGGTGATGATGAACTCCTTGAACTTTACCTTATCTGAGAAGCACTTTATCTGTCCTTACATTCTAAATGAACGTTTTGCTGGATAGAGTATTCTTGGATGTAGGTCCTTGCCTTTCATGACTTGGTATACTTCTTTCCAGCCCCTTCTTGCCTGCAAGGTCTCTTTTGAGAAATCAGCTGACAGTCTTATGGGAATTCCTTTGTAGGTAACTGTCCTCTTTTCTCTTGCTGCTTCTAAGATTCTCTCCTTAATTTTAATCTTGGATAATATAATTATGATGTGCCTTGGTGTGTTCCTTTTTGGGACTCTCTGAGCTTCCCGGACTTCCTGGAAGTCTATTTCCTTTGCCAGCTTGGGGAAGTTCTCCTCCATTATTTGTTCAAATAAGTTTTCAATCCCTTGGTCTTCCTCTTTTCTTTGTGGCACCTCTATGACTTGGATGTTGGGAGGTTTAACAATGTCCTGAAGGTTCCTAAGCCTCTCCTCATTTTTTGGATTCTTGTTTCTTTATTCTTTTCTGGTTGAATGTTTCTTTCTTCTGGTCCACACCGTTGATTTGAGTCCCAGTTTCCTTCCCGTCACTATTGGTTCCCTGTACATTTCCCCTGATTTCTCTTAGCGTATTCTTCATTTTTCCATCAAATTTGTGACCTAATTTAACCAATCCTGTGAGCATCCTGATTACCAGTGTTTTGAACTGTGTGTCTGATAGGTTGGCTAGCCCTTTGTGGCTTAGTTGTATTTTTTATGGTGTTTTGATCTGCTCTTTCATTTGGGCCATTTTTTTTTTTCTTGGCACACCTGTTACTTTAAGGGGCAGAGCCTTAGGTGTTCACCAGGGTGGGGTAACCAACGTCACTGTGTTGTGATGCTGCCTATGGCTGCCGGGCCTGAGAGGGAACAATGGCGCTTGCTCCACTCTCTGCCGGCTTTCAGTCACTTCCCCCAGCTATCCACAAGTAAAGTGGGCCTTTCTGATGCTAGTTCCTGGGTGGGTGGACTTCCACACTGTTCGATTTTCTGTAAGTTCTGGCTCTTTTTGTTTTTTAAATTGTTATTTTTCCTCTTTTGGTTGTGCGAGGAGGCACATTGTATCTACCTACGCCTCCATCTTGGCCGGAAGTGCAAAGTCTATGATTTTTATGACAATTGAGTAAAAAACACAAGAATGTTAAAAAGCATCAGGTAGTCAAGAGGATAAATTCAAACATCTTGATACTCACAATGTACTCCTTGAATGACTAGTGGAGAAGAAATCTGTTAAGGGTTCAAGTGGTGCATGTCTGAAGAACAACCATTGCTCATGAAAAACTGGGGGTCTATTAAAGTGCGGGAGGCAACAGATAAGGAGACTGGAATAAATTGCCCCTGCAGTCCTAAAGGAATGAACTTTGTTAAAGAGTGTGCATTTTATTTTTGGCTTTTAAAGCTTGTATCAAAAGCCTCTTGTGAACTATGGAGAGTGGTGTGATTAAAACGGTAATGCTTCTCCACCTTATAGGGACAACTGGGAAGGAGAAAAAGTGCCCCAGACTGTTTAAGTACATAGAATTTCCATTAATAAGAAGATGTGTGTCATGTGGCTTGCAAGTTAAAACAGACCTATCTATCTGGTTGTAGTGAGGAAGAACTACTTGGGAGAGAAGGTAGAGAAGGGCAGTCTACCATGTAACATTTCTGCTTTAAAAATGAGCTCATTTTTATGAGACTGCTCTGTGACTCATCACAATTAAACACTGTTCTATGAGGGGTCCTTAATCTTGCTTCTGAGCTTGTGGGAGAAAAGTGGATTTCCCTTCAAACCCTCTTTATTCTGTCATTTGGAAATGCCCTTTAGGTAGTAGGCACTCAATGTAAGATGGTGATGATGATGTTGAAGTATCACAATACCTGGGAATGAAGGAAGTAAGAGTTCAGTGCTGCCTTAAACCATGTGAAAATAAATGAGGTTAGTTAATACAGTGCTTGAAAAGAAAAAGGAGAGACTGAGATAGAAAAAGTGTGTGTATTGCAGTGGCAAAAACTTATCACTCAAGAGATTCTGCGTGAAGAGATATACTCTAAAATCGTGACACTACCCAAATTGATAGAGAACCAAACACACTTTATTGATTCTGTGTACTCATAAGTAGGTGACAGAGTGCATTTGCCTTCCCTTATAAATGGAGACACTAACATACAATCTGTATAGCTCTACTTAAGCCAGAATTACATAGCACACAAAAGGAAAGCTTGTCATTTAGAAATAAGTTCTCATGATTTGGTCATGGAGATTCCAAAGAGTATGGCTTATAGTTGCAATATTTTCTGGCCCAGAAAACTAAAAGAGTAAGGTAATACAAAAATATTCTTGTTGTCAAATATCACCAAATAAAAAATGATTTAGAAAATAAAGCCTTAATGTACCTAACCTAAATCTGTTATTATGATGATTAGTAGCTCTTAGTTTCCTATTTACTTCCCATGTACCTTCTTTATTTTTATGCCCTGCATTCATATTCAAATATGTTCTTTCCCTCTATTCATAATAAGAGGCAAAGAACAAACTATGATTTATCATTGAGGAAAATTAACCACTATTTCAAATATACCTTGAGTTAATAACCTGACAATAAAAAATAATTGAAACCACTGTAGTAATGGCCAAGTTCAAAGCAAAGCTTTTAGTAAGTGCTTCCTTCCCTATCATAATTAACATAAAGTTGAAGTCCAATTTCATATTCATTACCACCGCTATTATCATTTAAATGATTTCTTCATGAAATCCCATATAGAAAATGTTTAAAACTCTTTTTGAAACCTCTGTCAAGAGTCAGAAACTTGCTTTTCTTTCTCAGAACATAAGAAAACCTCTAAGATCCAAGGCCACATTGTTTGGAAGACTAGACAGATGCTAATTTAACCAAATCTCATCATTCCCTTTTTCATTAATTTTTCATAATAATAAAAATGCATGCTACTTAAGCACTTGCCAATAATTAGCTCTCTGAGTTAATTATTAAGTAAATTGTTTTTTGAATAATGCATTTATCACTGCTTTCCAAGCCAGACCTAGTTCCTTCATATTTTGAAAATATACTTCATTAATATTACTCAATATATTTCTGTTTTCAACTTTTACTGAAACTTTCTCAGCTAACAATTTGTGTTTTTGCTTTTTAAGGAAGATATATTATGGTAAACATATAGTACACTTATCAATTTGTGTAACTTTACTTTGTGGTTTGTCACAACAGGTGAGCTTTAGGATTACTACTAATAATACTGAAGATCCATGTGAAGAAACTGAACTAAATGGACATGGGCTCAAGTATCACCTTTCATAAAGGTGACTTTTCTGTTACCTTTCGAGTAACACAAAATAGGTCAATTGAGTTTCTGTTACAAGATGATGGTATTAAAATTTGAGCTGAGGTTTCTGGTTTGGAATCTAGCAGCTCAGATAAAGGATTCCAGAATTAGTATCATGTATTTAGAGAAGGCAGTTGAAAATGTGCCACAGGACCCAAATAATTATAATAATACATAATATTTAGTGAGCCCACATGAAGAGGTAGAAACTGTACAAAGCTCTTTAGACATTTACAGAAAACCTGGTATAGTTTTGCACCAAGAAAACCCATATTCTGTCTTATAACTTAACATGACTAGAGTGTGTTCATTGGATTCCTGACTTTCGCTGTAGTTCTCTGATATCTTTCTGAACTCTAGTAGCTATTTCATATACTGAAAAATGAAAAGATTCTCCAAAGTTAGGTGGACTAGTGATCACAAATTTACTTGGGGTCTATTTTTTATTAATGATATTTCTTCTGTTTCAACTGAAAACCAATATAAGTCTCAAGAAATACAGCATTTCAACATAAAGCTTCAGCTACAATACCAATCTAGGTGTTATGCTGTAAACTGAGTTTAGGAGTCAGAAGGATGAGAGATTTTGTAGAGGGAGACAATGGAATTTGGGGGCAGTTTATAGAGTAAAAGAGAGATTCAAAAAGAAAAGTTAAACTCCCTTATTTCAAGGAGGCCGTGATCCAGTCATGGGCCTAATATGGCAAAGACTTTTAATTTTTTTCCAGTTTTATTAAGATATAATTAACACATAATATTTTATCACTACAAAGTATACAAAACAGTGCTTTGATATATTTATGAGGTCTGTCTAAAAGGTATCCATCCATGTAATATGAAAAATAAAGACATTTATTGAAGAAGATACAAGAAACACTGTACATAGGACAATGATGCCTCAGTCCCCTTCAAAGTAGGCACTCAGAACCTCACACAGCTCTCCCAATCGCCATCAGCTTCCCCGTCCTATTTTTCTGAACCTCATCGACAGTCTGAAATCTCTTCCCTTTCAAAGGTGATTTTAGTTTTGGGAAAAGCCAGAAGTCACAGGGCACCAAATCTGGGCTATAGTGGGGCTAAGTCACCTGAGTGATTTGATGTTTCACCAAAAAATCTCTGCACGGAACATGATGCATGAGCAGGCATGTCATTGTGATAAAACTGCCAATTACTAGTTGCCAAGATCTTTGGTCTTCTGAATCATCCCAATAGTTTCCACAGAGGCATGTTCAAGCTTAACACAAAATTTGATGCAGATTCATTGTTCTACTTGCTCAGTCATTTTGTATGTGATGGCCACACAGTACGCATACTCACTCAATGTTGTCTATTGCCCCCACTAAGTAGTACAGTGAAGTCGTCATTGTTCATGCATGTGCATTCCAGTCCACTCTCCTTGGTGGCCAGGTTACATGGATGCTGTGTAAACCATTCTTGTTATACTAACAATTAGACTTTTTTCAGACAAACCTCATATATTGTATAATGTTTACCAAAATAAGTTTAGTTAACATCCATCACCTCTCATAGGTACAATTTTTTCCTTGTGATAAGAACTTTTAAGATACACTCTCCTAGAAATGTTCAACTATATAATACAGTATTCTTAATTGTAGTAAACATGCTATACATTACATCCCAGGACTTATTTATCTTATAATTGGAAGTCTGTACTTTTTGATTACCTTTATCCATTTTTCCAACCCCTTCACTCCCAGCCTATGGCATCAACCAGTCTGTTTTCTGTATCTATGAGGTTTTTGTTTGTGTGTTTGATTTCACATGTAAGTGAACGGATTTATTTCACTCAGCATAATGCACACAAAACCCATGCATGTTGCCTCAAATGGCAAGATTTATTTCTTTTTTATGGTTAAACATTAGAAACATAGATCATAAAAATCTTCACTGCCTAGAAAATTTGGGTAGGATCTAGGATAGAAATAAAAGACAAGCATTGAAAATGGGTTCATGTGCTAATTATAGGAAAAGAAATGAACAAACTATATTTTTATTTTTTACTTATTTATTTTTACTTTATTGTTATTCAATCATAGTTTTCTGCATACTCTCCCCTCCCCTCCCCCTCCAATCCCACCTCCCTTCCCTGCCTCCCTCCACACCCTTGGTTCTGTCCATGTGTCCTCTATAGTGGTTCCTGAAAACCCTTCTCCCCATTGTCCCCTCCCCCATTCCCCTTGGCTATTGTTAGATTGTTCTAAATTTCAATGTCTCTGGTTAAGTTTTGCTTGCTTTTTGCTTTTGCTGATTATGTTCCAGGTAAAGGTGAGATCATATGGTATTTGTCCCTCACTGCCTGGCTTACTTCACTTAGCATAATGCTCTCCAGTTGCATCCATGCTGTTGCAAAGGGTATAAGCTCCTTCTTCCTCTCTGCTGCGTAGAATTCCATTGTGTAAATGTACCATAGTTTCTTGATCCACTCATTTGTAGATGGACACTTAGGTTGCTTCCAGCACTTGGCTATTGTGAATTGTGCTGCTACGAACACTGGAGTGCATAGGTTCTTTTGAATTGTTTTTTCAGGTGAACAAACTATATTTTTAAAAGGTTGAATAGCATTGATTGTATGCCTGGATACAATTCATTTTTATTTTTACTGTGAAAAACTAATTTGAATTGGTTTAAAAAAATTTTCTGTGCTGTGTGGTGCAGTTAGACTAAGTATGCCAGTTAACTCAGCTATTGAATACATATTTTATTATTTAATTTTAAAGTTATGCTTACAATTAATAGAAAAATAGCATTAAAATATATTCTTGTATCCTTTACAATAATACACAGCTATTAGAAAACTCACTGTCATACATGCATGCATATTTACCAAGTTATTTTAACACTGCATAGTGTTTTTACTGTTTTATTTAATATCATCTCATTAGCATTTTTATATTTTAAATTTCTTTTTCAGATATTATTGATTAATTTAAGTAAAAGAGTATCATACTTATATTTCATTTTAGAAGCTGGGTCTTATCTTTGTAATGGACAAAATAGAGATGGAAATAGAGAAACTAAATATGTGACTTGCTATTCAAGTAAGAAAAATGGAGGGGTTTTAGGAAAGCTGGCCAATATGGGCAGTCTCGAGAAATGTTTTAGAGCTAAATTAATGACCAGGAAGTACGAGACAGAAGTGGGCACAAAGGAGGTGATCCCTGAAGCTATAAATCTAAGAGCGGATGTCCTTGGTGACAGTTGAGATCACAGAAGGAGAAATCAGCACTTACTGAAAAATTACCCATGAACATCAGAGTCCATAGGCGTCACTGTTACTCATACTAGAATGGAAGGTAAAATACTGAGGAAAAGTGGAAATTGCATTTTCAGTATATTCACGAATAAAGAGATAAGGAAAGATAGAGTGGTGATTTGGGCAATAAAGCAGTGAAAAGGAGGTTTAAATTTCTCTTTTGTTAACTTTGTGTTTTTAAGACTCTATAGTTTTGTAAACCTAGGGGAAGTTTTAGGGGAAAGAAAAGACAGTTATAAAGCAACAACCAAAAAGAAATCAGAGAAGAGGTAAAATAAAACGCAACAAGAGAGAACACAGTGGATGTTAACTTCTTATAAAACCCTGGAATTTAAAATATGAGTAAAATTGATTATGTGAAATAAATCTCTTTTTTATGCAAAGTGGAAACATTTTATAAAGGAGAATCTTGTGTATAATGACCATTAAGGATAAAGGAAGTACAATAATATCTTTTAAATACTATTTTAAGGCAAAATATTAACAGCTATTTCAAAGTAGAAGTTAGATGATTTCAAAATTACCTATAGAGTCAACAAAGACTAAGTGTGGAAAGTAAGGAAATCTGGGGAGAAACCGAACCACACTTACCAGTGAGCCTTGCCCTCCCTGCCCCACACGCTCTGACGGCGGACGGGACTCGACATCCTGCATCACGGTCCCTGTGTGCCTGTGCGGGTGTGTCACCACCACACACACATCCTCAGCTGGGCAGCCACTTTGCTCACAAGGTTATATTTTGGTGTGCTAAAACAAAGTAGCCTAATTTATCCTTTGATTTCAGGGACTTGTCCTCTGTTCTATGACTCTTTTCTAGTTTCTCAGTGCTCCTGTTAAATAAAAGAGCTCCCCACAAAAACGGAAATCATGTTAGTTGTTGGCATATCTACTCTTTCTTTTATTTTAGGTCACTAGGAAAGTTTTAGGAATTTTTATGATCTTATGGAATTATTTTAATTGCATGTAAGTATAGAGGTAGGCAATGAGTTCAATGAACACTGACTGTAAGTTGAGTTGATAATTCTTTCTTAACACATTTGTTGGAAGATTAGGGCAAATGATTATATACAATAGGCCCCATGTAAACTCTGTGTCACTTTTCCATACAAGGTATTTTCTTCTTATTACCTATTCTCCTGCTTTGAGCAGAAGTTGGGTGGATAAACAGTCTGCAATACTCTCATTTGTGTCTGATCAAAATAAGTCAGGGCATAGCAATGTGGAATTGAAGAATGGAAAGTATTAGTCCATGTTCAAAGGCTCTGAGTGCTAGGAGAGAAAGTCAACCAGGGAGTAGGCCCTGCGTAAGTCTTCCCTTCCGGGAACGTCGGAACACGGGAGCTAGCACTGGAGAGTCTCCCGCAGAACGACAGTCCCTTTGTCCTCACCACTTCTGTCTCTGAGCAGGGTCATCTACACAGCCCATTCCTGACACCTGCATTTAAAATATTGAAACAGTCTCAAACTGAGAAATTTCTTTCCAGAGAAGCCATCATCAATGTTGGCATTTTAAGCAAACTGAAATTATTTGGCAAAAGGGAATGTACTTGATTATATTTTTCTCTCACCTTTTTAATAGACCATATATTTTTTTAAAAAACAATTAAGCATGAAAGTCTACCAGGATGTCCCTTCTGAGTTATACCCATTTCGAGTCAGTGCTTTACACATTCAAGGCCTGATTAGCCACTGCTATACATAAATGTATTACTTAGGACAACTGCACAATAGAAAACCAGGAATTGTGAATATTTTATCTTGAAGAAGATAGCTGTGTTATACCCTCATTAGAAGTGCTTCCCTTTAGAAGTAGGGAAAATAGGACAGGAAGAGACAAGAGACAAGCGGGCAGTTGTGGGAAGGCTGCCAGGGACTGCACAGGGCAGATGCTGCCTTGCTTTACCACCTGCTGCCACCCGGCATCAACTTTGGCCACTGCTATAGTCCTGCTGTCCTGGGTTCTAGTCTTCCCATGTATTGTGTGTGTGTGTGTGTGTGAGACCAGATTTTATGTAGCAAATCATGATAATGCAATGTAAGGAGGATACCGCAAAAAAACTATTTCCAAATGAATACATTTAGGCTCCTAAATTGGGGATTAAAATTATATTTAGGAGGAAACAGTTTGGGGAAGATGGTCCAGCATTTTCAATGGGGCTCCTGGAAATGTAAGGCTTTCCTAATGTGTTGTGCCTTTAGCAAGAGAACTTCCAGAGTCAGATCATGTGTCTCTGTGAAGAGAATGAAATTGTGGATGCAATAGAATTATGGATGGGAAAAGAAGTGGTACCAGTGGGCAGCTGGGTGGGGGGCACATTTCTTCTCTCTCTCAACCCTAATAACACTCGGGCTACTCCACTCTTCCTTTCCTGTTTGCATGACTAAAATGCCCTGAATTCAGTTAAGGGTAATTGAGTTAAATCAGTTTCCTATCCAAATAATATTAAAGTAATGATGTATGGTACAAAAAAAAAATGGAACTGCTTCATAAACCTTTCTTTTAAGCCTGAGAAGAAGCCCAATGCAATTTATTTCTTTCTGCCCTCCCTCTGTGTTTGAGAAATGAAGCAGTGTTTCTGCAGAGCAACGCATTCTTTTTCTCATGCTCATATCTATCTTCTTCATGTTGGCAAAAGATCATTGAATTCTGTTTCCAAACATCTGAACTCTTACTCCTGCTGTAGCGACTGCCAGGTCCTGCCACAGAGTCCGGGGGACTGGAAGACAGAGCCCTGGGAAACAGCCTGTTGAGCAAATGGCTAATTAATGTAATGCACTTTTAAAAGTATCTATAATTAAAAGCTTTACTGGAGAGCAAGATGAAATCATTCACAGAAGTTTGGCTGCATACCCTCCAGCAAGCACGGTTACTTAAAAGTCTCTTAAAGCAATCGTTAATGCTCTGTAATGTAAATGTTGAATTTCATCATGATATGCTTTTTCTCTGTTATCTTGAAAATCCTCTGCTTCTGAAGCTAAGAGGAATAGCCTTTGTTTGTTTGATGTCTTCATGTTTCCAAAACGAACTACGTTCTGGAGCGCAGAGTGGAGTCCTGGTCAGGGCTGCCAGGTGGGGTTGAAGCGTTCTATGGGCTGCACAGCTCCAGGGGAGTTGTTAGGTGACAGCATGGTGGTGCCACCTGGAGCGCTGCGGGCCGCAGCCTGGCTTAGAGCATTATTGTAAAGGTTCGCATGTATGACTCACGCCTCACGTCGGCTTTTCTCTGTTCATCAGGCTTTTCGTCTCTGGTGCATTTGGGAAAACTTTGAGGTTCAGACTTGGGCTGTACTATTTTTCATCTGAAAAGAATTAAACAAAATCAACAATCTCTTTCTCCAGTAGTCTGGATTCTCTGATGGTAGAATTACTTTGACATTGTCAGTGATTAATGCACAAACAATGACTGAATAATGAAGATCACCTCTTGATGCAGTCATTTATTCTTTGGGTTCAAAGAATGCTGGAAAGGCTGAGTGTGAAACTGTGGGTCTTCTCACAGATAACAAATATGCCAAACACTTTGAAGCACTGTAGAAGCTTCACACTTGAAAAATTAAGTACAATTGTTACATATCCAGAGTGTTACTTTTGCAATGCATTTGCAAATTTTAAAATTACATTGCTAAAAGATTAATATGATTTGCATAACTTTTGGATTTTTCTGATAAATACTCTAGATAAATTATTAATTCAAAAGACAAACATTTGAGTGTGTGCAATATATTTTATATAACTTTGTTAGCAAATGGTGATACCCATTTTAGAAGAAATTAATTTTTTATGCATTTTAATAGACAAATACCGTATGATTCCACTCACATGTGGAATCTAATGAACAAACTGAACTAACAAGCAAAACAGAGACAGACTCACAGGTGGAGAGCAGGCCCACAGCTCTGTGGGGGTGGAAAGTGGAGGGATTGAGCAAAAAGGAAACTCATGAACAGGGACGACCGTGTGGTCACTGTGGGGAGAGGGGTGGATGGCGGTGGAAGAGCACATAAAGGGGATAGATGGTGATGGGAAAAACTACAAAAAAATGAACTATTAAAGTAATAATTTGGGAAAGTCACCAAATTAATTACTATAGCCTTCAACAACAGCAACAGCAACAGCCAACCCTGAGGAAAGAGGAGAATCTGAAAAAAATATATAAATCTGTTATTTTTTTCCCAGAGATTCAGTTGGGAAATGTAGATAGATGGTAAGGTTTTGTTTGTAACAAGGCAGTGACTTTTTTTTGTAAATTCATTTTTAAACAGCTTAAATGCAGAACTGCTATTATGCAAATGTTAGAAGCAAATTAAAGATTAAGGCCACCTACAAGGACTAAAATATTGTGTGTGTGTAATGAATACATTCAATACAATTTATATATGCAAATATATCTTCTCTCTCTCTCCCCCTATATATATATAAAAACACTCACAATTTATATATTATTATGTAATCAGAGTATATAAACCTTGGGTCCAGAGGTCTACATTAAATATTTCCCTTGGTGTTCCTCTAGTTTAATCTGTACCCTGTGAGAGCATTTATGTTACCTTGCAATCATTTATCCAATTGTTGTGTTCTTCACCTTGCAATCGTTTATATAGTTGTGTGTTCTTCATAAATTTATAGATACAATGAGAATATCTGGTAATTACTGCATCTTGAGTGAGACCTCCAGGATTCAAATCCTAGCCCTATTATTCACAAGCTCTAAGACCTTGAGCAAGTCATATTTAATGTGACTGTGTCTCGGTTTCTTCATCTGTGAATTGGGGGAGGAGGTAATAATCATGCCTATGTCATGACTTCACAGTGAGAATTAGTTTTTTAATGTAAAATACAAAGAACAATACTTGACATATATCAAGTGCTCAGGATACAAATATTAAAACTGTGTATTCCCAGTGTGTTCTCATTGCAGAACTCAGTAACCATTTGCTGAATGAACTATATTATTTATTATAAACAAATGCTTAGGACTAAGTAGCTCTAGGAAAATAGTGACTAAACAAACAAAAAAGCATATTACTGCCTTTAATAAATTTAGCATGTCACTGGGGAAGAAGAACCTATTTCTACATTATTTTTCAAAAAGATAAGGCAAGAGGTGATCCAGCGGCCATCCTGGTAGACAGAGCAGCATGATTCAGAAGTTCACACACAGGCTCGAACGCTTTGCAAGAATGTCATTAGAAAGGTAGGACTGCCTGGCTGGTGTAGCTCAGTGGATTGAGCGCGGGCTGGGAACCAGAGGGTCCCGGTTCGATTCCCAGTCGGGGCACATGCCTGGGTTGCGGGCCAGGTCCCCAAAGAGGGCCATGTGAGAGGCAACCATACATTGTTCTTTCTCCCTCCCTTCTCCTCTCTCTGAAAATAAATAAATAAAATCTTAAAAAAAAAAAAAAAAAAAGAAAGGTAGGACTACAACTACGTCATGAAAGCTAGTTGAGATGTGACTGACCACACAGAAAGAGGGCTCCTTCCACACAGCAACCCAGCTGGAGCAACACTCTAGTGCACGGGTGTCAAATGCATTTTCACCGGGGGCCACAGCAGCCTCGCAGTTGCCTTCAAAGGGCCGAATGTAATTTTAGAACTGTATAAATGTTACTCCTTAACAGCTAAGCGAGAGCTCAGTGCTATAGAAACAAGGGGCCAGGCCAGATAAAACAAGGTGGAGGGCCGGAAATGGCCCATGGGCCTTGTGTTTGCCACCTGTGCTCCAGTTGCCAGGAGTGTGAGCCAATCTGTGTATAAGGAGCTTATCAGTGCAACTGGGAGGGATCGCTTTTGATATTTACAATTAAAAACAGCTCTTTTTTTTCCTTTGGAAATTCAGTGAATGCTTTAAATTACTAGGTAATATATTTTTGTCCTCAGTTTAAGAGAGGTAAGGATAAGGAAGTGTGCAAATAAATATAAAGTTTTGTCAAAGTCTGTTTTGCTTGCTTCCGTTTCTCCTTGCTTTCCTAAGGAAAGCAGCTTTCTATAACTCTGCTAGGCAGCAACCTTTTCAAAAATTAATCATGAGTTTTGTGGTTTTCCTTTGTACATTTATCTTTGTATTGTGTAGGAACAGAAATAACTGATGCTGTTTTGCTTATTAATCTCTATCTTTAAAAGGTTATAATGTTCATAATAATTTTCACCCCAGAGTCTAGAGAAATGTATCTCTTGTCTTAAGATATCTTCCTAACACCACATAAAATAAAATAGGACTGTGAGCTGGGAAAGAACTTGGTGTGTTTAAATAACTGAAAAAAAATAAGAGATTGAGATTGGAGTATAGAGAGTGAAAGGCGGTGAGGTATGAAGGAGAATGGAGAGATTGGCAGCATCGTATCAGAAAATATTACATAGGACATGCCAAAATGTTATATCATTCTAACTGCAATGATATGCCATCAGAAGGTTTTAAGCAAAGTCTAATTCAAGTTACTTTTTTGTCGTTGTCGTTTTAATCATGTTGGTTACTATGTGCATGATTCCTTTAAGGAAAATAAAATAGAAATATTGAGATCAGTTAGAAATGTTTTATTAGGTAAGAACTGATGGTGACTTGGATTACAATGATGGCAGTCAAGTTGGAGATATGTGGATGAATTTAAGATATAAAGGACAAGGAATATAAGCAGTAGGGTGAGTTTCAGGATGTGGCTTGAGGATTTTGGTTAGTTATAATGTCCGTTGTTGATTTGGACAGGTCTAAGCAGGGGGGAAAAGCTTCAGAAAGAAAAAAACTAGAATCAAGAATAGGATACAGAGTTTCTCCAGAGGCATATTATTTTTGAGATACCCAAATGAATTATCATGTGGTACTGGCAAGAAGATATTTGAATATATTAGCTTGTGGCTGAAGTTTGATTTTAAATCACAAATTTGGGAATATAGCATATATATTATATTTAATGACATTGAGATATTTGAGAATGCTGTAGGAAAAGAGGAGAGCTACAAAATAAAACTCCTGGTCAGGCTCCATAGGCACAGGCAGAAGTAGGAAGAAATTAGGATAGTGCTCATCATGGAATAAGACCATGAGTAAGATGGAGAAAATGGTCAACAAGAATAAAAATAAATATGTGTCCTTTAGATTTTGTAACATATTGTCTGTGGTAAGTTGAATACGACTTGTTTCAATCAAGTAATGGGGGCAGAGATGATGTTAAGATGTTACATATAGTTGTCATTGTGTGTTTTCCATAAAACTCTTCATTATTTTGCTTAGGATTTTCAATTTTTAGTATTATAACCAATGCAAGGAACTGTTTGCATACCTTTGCCATTTGCTAATATCTAACCTTGCTTTTCAATGACCTTTTTTACATTTTAATGATGATTTTTAGGAGAGAATAATATGAGGTCCATCCAGAAAAAGTCCAGCCACTGTTAATATAACAAGAATGGTCTGTGCGACATGGATGTAACCTGTCAGCCCAGGAGAGGGGACTGGAATGTGCATGAGTGAACAATGATGACTCACTGTACTAGTCAGTGGGGGTGGTAGACACCATTGAGTGAATATGTGTACTACTATGTGGCTGTCACATTCAAAATAAAAAAAATGGGACAACTGTAACAGCATAATCAATAAAATATACTTAAAAAATGACTGAGTGAGTTTAACAATGAATCTGCATCACATTTTGCATTAACCTTGAACAGTCCTCCATAGAAACTATTCAGATGATTCAGGCCACAGCTATGGGCAACTGGTGATTGGCAGCTTCATCATGCCAACATCCCAGTTCATGTATGATGTCTCATGCAGTTTTTTTGTAAAATATCAAATCACCCAGGTGACTCAGCCTCCCTACAGCCCAGATTTGGTGCCCTGAAACTTCTGGCTTTTCCCAAAACTAAAATCAACTTTGAAAAGGAAGAGATTTTAGACCATTGATGAGATTCAGCAAAATATGATGGGGCAGCTGATGGCAATTGGGAGAACTGTGTGAGGTCCCAAGGTACCTACTTTGAAGGGGATTGAGGTGTCATTGTCCTATGTGCAATGTTTCTTGTATGTTGTATCTTCTTTAATAAATGTCTCTATTTTTCATAGTACATGGCTGGATACATTCTGGGCAGACCTCTTATAAAGATACCATTGATGTACAAATTAGTAATACTGACAACAGCTTATTAAAGATCAGACTTTATTGACTAAAATACATGAATTCCTAACTTCAATTGTAGTGTAAGGTCTTATAATGTTTGAGATTGAGCCCAGATTTCATTTGCAGAGAAACCTGATTTCAATTTGACATTTTTTCCTATCTGACAGTCGCCTACCTGATGCATTTTGAAAAGTTGCATCCCTTGCCCTGGACACCTGTGGTATATTGGATGAGCATGTCTAGGTGGGTCCACAGTGCCAGGAAAAGGAAGTGCAACCTCACGTATGATTTTTTGGTCAGTGATTCACAATCTTATGTCCCTCTAAAAAGGACCTTAATTAAATTCTTCCAAACTTCCTGTCATATTCATATTACAAAAGCTAATTAAAACCTATTCTGATCAGTCTCTATCATTTCCTTTTCACACACACATAAACACATAGGAGTGGGTTCCTTTAAATAACCTATAAAAGATTTAAAACTGTTAACACATTTGAATTTACTATCATTTAGAACCACTACTCACTGTTTAATAACTGAAGGGGAATAGCTATAATCTTTCATAATAAATAGAGCATTCTTAGATATTCTGCCAAATTACCTGTATAACATAGAAATTTCCAACTATACCAGAACTGCCCATGCACAAGGAAACCTGGGAGACTTAAAATTTATTTGCATTACATTATAACTCTTCAAGTTGCTGCTGTATTTTAAAGAGGTGCTTTTAAAAAATCCACCTGAAGTTGTCAAGCTGATACTTTCATTAATGAGATGGTGGGATTATTCCTTGCTATGGTCAAGAAAAAGCTCAGTGGTAGGACTACCCTAATGGTTTGTATTGTGAGTCCAATGTCTCCCAGCACAGAACAGGTTCATACACTGGGTAGAAGTCATTGAAGGTCACTGCAATTTCAGTAGAGATTTTCAACACCATGCAAAATAGTTTAGTTGATTATCAGTTATTTACATCTTCTTTTATGAACTATTTTTTTGTGTTATCTTCATTATTTCTCCATGTCCCTATGCCCCCTACCTCAATCTTCAAGTGAAAAACCATTAAGTAATTTTGGATATCAACTTGAACTCAGGGAAAAAAATGTATAACAAGTTTCTGAATTACTTTAGCCCTGCAAATGTACTTAAATTTTACTTGCCTAGGCCAGTTCCATCTGGAAGGTAAATTTTGCCTGCATTCTACCCAATATTTCTTTGCTTACAGCTTTTAGTCTACAAGACACTCCACATGCATAAAACAAATAAGAAGTAATGAAAATGGAGTTTGTTACATTTCTGTGCTTGGCTTTGGCCCAAATCGTAATAGTCTTGTCCTCATTTTCTTCAGATCCTTGATATATTGACTAGAGCTTATCTTTAGAACTGCATTACAGATTGTATAATTTATAAAATACAGGTCAGGAATTTCCCGTGTAAGTTGTGAAACATATATCTATTGTCAAGTAGAACAATCATTCATTCTGAGGGGCTGATGTATTCATGAGGACTACCAGCCCAGGAGCAGAGGTTCACATTTTGTGCCAAAGGGAAAGCTGATTTAATGTTCCCCAATAAAAATTGTTGTTCCAATGTGTGGGGTAGTTGAATGCATTAGAGATTATAAGAAATAGCATCTCTCACCCCAAAGTCACCCCTTGGAAATATGAAACAAATTGAGAGTGACTAGAAGTAAGTACTATTAGATAATGGTACATAAAATTGTAGTGGATTGTGAGGAGAACCACAAATTTCAGTGTTTTGCTTTGCTTTCTAATTGCTTATCTTTGGCTAATGTGTCCATATCGTTTACATTATGAAAGCCAGGCCACTTTAGAGGGTGAAAATAAGTGCTAAAATAACTATAACTTTTGAAATATATACAAGTATATTTGTATAGTTACAATTCTAGCTTCTACTTCAACTAGGGAAAGAATGCAATTTGTTTAAATGCAGTTAAAAATAATGAGCATTCTAACTAATATCAATTATACATTATCTTTATAATTTTTTAATCTAGTAAGAATATTGTTTTGTATTAAGATACGGTTCTATGCCAAAATATCCACTAATATTATGTTATTACTGCAAAAAAGCAAATAACTACATCTTCATTTTTTATATTATAGGATTTATAATAACATTCTGACCTGAGTAAGATGTTTAATGTTTCTTAAGTAGGCTGTGAACCAGTTCTGAATAGTTTTACCACGATTGTTTTCAGGTCTTAGTTATATTGGCTATGGCTTATGTTTGTAACAATATTTCTGAATTTAACATTTTTAAAGAGTAAGTAGGGCATTTACTGTCATATTTCAGCTCTGTCAACCGCTGGAGCAGCTGCAGACATCTTTGATATATGAGTAAGTAAAAGTTAAGTTGGGGATACATGGCCTTTGGATTTATTTGAATATTTTTGGATTTATAGTATATTCTCTATAGACGAGGATATTACAAATTGTTGTCATATGAAGAGGTGATCAAGGACTATACAACCAAAAAATGTAACTTCATATACAGTTAAATTATTCATATCCGTTCCAATGTAGAGATGGCTCCAGAAATATCCTACCATCTACTTTGTATCATAAAGGTATGAGCCCTGCAGTTTACCACAATGTAAATGTGTCCTAGAGCAAGAAGCACTGCAAGTGTGAGTCTGTAAAGAAGAAAAAGAAGTTTAAAGTCATGAGCCAGAAGCAGGTCTATAAAAAATTATCCTGATCATTAAACATGTAAAATAATTGAGAACTCTATTACCATTGACACTTTATCAAAGAGTTTTCTCCTATAAAAATACACATTATAATGCAGCTTTTACTGTCATAAACATGCCATGTGTGTTTTTTATGTTCAATAAGAATTACATAAAATAGAAATAATACAAATTTCAGAGAACATTCTGTACCAGTATTAAAAGATTGTTTACATTTATACTTTACACATGGCAGCTATCATTTCGCAACCATAATAAAGGAAGGCTAAATGATGTTTCCATTAGCTACAGAAAACAGTATTTCCAGTTGTTCCAGAGAAAGAAGAAATTGAAGAGTAATGTGTTAAAATTTAGGAAAAGAGTATTTTATGAAGATGTTAGGTGATCAAGTAATAAAAGTTTTTTTTCTAGATTTCATTGTATTTTTATTTCATCAACTATTCTCAGATTAAAGCCTGTTATGATTCTTTTATTGCTTTAAGTACATATTCATTTTGATACTCTACTGTATATTTTTTTTGAAGAGGGTACCCTGGTTTCACTACTTCTTTAATACTCTGGGCAAACCTATAGTCAAGCTTCTGGAGAGCAGCGTGGTAATATTTAGTGGTATTAAGTTCAAGTCAATCCCGTAATCCAGAAATTCAGAGCATCTGATTCCTCTGCGGTACTAAATAGTTGAAAGGTGTCCATAATATGGGAAATAGATAGGAAACTATGGTGAATGTATATTTCAGTGTACTATTTAGCAGCTAGAAGTAATGAACTAGATCTCCAATTGACAACATGGATAAATTTTGAAAGTGGCATTGATAGATAAATCATTTAATTTAATTAGTATTCATTTTGCAAAAGTGCACACACAAAAAACATAGGCATAGATTAGTTTGAACGGCTATCTACAGTAAGAATGATAAATGGAAAATAAAAGTTTAAAACAAGAGTTGCCTTGTGATAATTTTTCAAGATACGTTTTGAATCAATAACTTTCTGGAAGCTGTGAAGAAGGTTGACTCACACCTTTTCACCTACCGTCAGAAAGGAAAAAAAGACAGTCTGTGAGAATACTTACAGGTTGCACATGTATACTGCAGGGAGGGGCACAAGGAGGCTTACAGTAGACATGTGGAATAACAAGTCATAAGCAATAACGCAAGAATAAACTTTATATTTCCCGCAGTCCAACTGTGAACCTTCTTTTGCCCCACCCTGTATATAGTGTGGTGTGAAGTATATTATGGAAATAATTATTGTTTGTAGCTTCGTTTTACACAATTATACAATCTATGATAGATAATAATGAAATAAAACTAAAACAGACTATGGAAAATACACACTTAAAGGAATGCATATCATCTTTCTTTTTCTCTTTGCCTTAGATTCTCATATTTCCCAGAACCAATCTTTAATCTTTTTCTCATTTCGTTTTTCACGTTTCTTAAAATTTCATTCCTGCCTTAGAATTCACTAAACATGGTCATTTAAGTTCCCAAGCTCTATGAAAAGCTGCTTACTAGATAATGCTGTCAGCTCCAACTCAACAAGTACCACTCCGAACTCTGCGTGTGCCCGCGGTTTACTTTCCTCCTCAGACGGGATATTGAGGTTAACGTTAGCTAAGGGCTGTCTTAGAGTTCTTTATCAGTTTGGGAGCCAAAGCCTGCTCTCTCCACATCCTAACGCCTCTCATCTGCTTTCGCATTCATCTTTTCAAGGATCTTTTTTATTCGCTTTCTTTGTTTTCCCCTTGTGTCCATCATTTCTATGCATAGTGACAAGAATCCTTTCCAAAACAAAAACCTGAATAGAAAATACATATATCTTCATTATTTGATCCTAGCCTTCATTTTCAAAATAATCACTTATCCCTATAATCACACTTTAAAAAATAATATGCATTTGGAATTATGGCTTCAAAATCTGTCATATTTTTTTCTTTCCAAAATTTATTTACACATGTTATTCCTTGTACCTTCTACCTGTTCTGGCTTCTAGATCTCCTGCTCCTCGGTTATTCCTTGACCTCACTTTTTGAGGAGAATTAATTGTATTCTTTGCCCCAATATACTCTATCTGACTCATATAATCTCCTATCACTTGTATTAGTTACATTTGTCCGTCTTTTATTATTGCTATTAGAGTGCAAATCTCTTGAGGACATAAATTATGTGTTATCTATATTTTTCATCTCTATTTAGGACAATGTCAGATACTAAATTGGTACTCAATAAATGTATGTGATACATATGATACATAAGTGAAACAACCCCAAATTGTTTCAACAGCAGAATGGATAAATTACAATTTCATACAAATATTATTCAGCACTGAAAATAATCACAGACATATATTTTTGAACCAAAATTCCAGACACATAAAAGAACATGATATATAAATCCATTTATAGGTGGGGAAGAGAAACTTAGAGAGTTAAACTGATAAAATGCATAGAAACAAGAAAAGTTTCTTCATATGCACAAAGGAGCTAATAGGAGAAGTAGCTAGTTCACTGAATGGTTTAAATTAGAGGTTTATATACCTAATTTAGCAGGAAAAAGCAAGGGGGCAGACAAGCTTTTCATGGGAAGAACAAATAGGACTCTTTAGGAAAGACAAATGGAGTTTTAGGAAAACTAATGGGAGATAAGGAAGTTTGTGAGAGTGTTTGTTTATGCAGGTGTTTTTGATATTTTTCATGGCCTTGAACCTTCCCAAGAGAGAGGATTTATAATAGCCTCATTTCTCAGAAGTTTCTGCATTTAGTCAGATAAGGGAAGTTCCAAGAAGAGAACTTCCTGTATCTGTTGAATCTCAAATGTTTTCAGCTTAAAATAATATTTATACTAACTCTGAGGTTCCAAGTGAGTTCCCACAATATCAAGTTTAAAAAAATAACAAGAAAACAGGAAAATTGATAAAGTTGAGACTCAGAATAGTGGTTCATTTTATTGAAAAGTGGGAGGGGATATGACTGAACTTTTGCACTACCAGTAGTGTATTTCTTGCCATCAACCACTCAGCTTCTCAAGCCAGAACTCTGGGAGCTAAATTTGACTCATCCAAGCAATCGATATATTCTGTTGGTCGTTCCTAGTATGTCTTTCAAGTGTGTTCACGCCTTTCCGTTTTTGACTGCGCTATTCAAGTCTAGAGCATCGCGCCTTTCACCGACAGCCCTGTTGCAGCCACTGTCTGACTATTTTGCTGGCTATGGTCCTGTCTTCACTATCATCTATTTTCTACATTGTAGGCAGAGTATTTTTTCTAACTAGCTCCAGGAAACCAAACAGGGCTGTTTTGAGAGTAAATTGCCACTGAGGTGAGTTCAGTGAGAGCAAAGCAAATAGGGCTCCTAAAAAAATTTGAAAGAGTAAGCACCAAATTTCATACATGCTCCAAAACTTAGCACAACATTCTATTTATATACATAAGCAGTCTCTCTCTGTCTTAAACTTAGCATTCAAGAGGATTGTTTTCTCAGTAATACATATTAGCACATGAATTCAAATGTTAAAATAAAGGCATGCATTTTCAGACAGAATAGTGTCATTTGGCGGCTTTGTATATCAAAGACTAAAACTTGCCAGATATTTTCCTTAAATTGAATGTGCTAAATTTGTATCTCAAAGACTTTGATGAAATATATTTAATGCACAGACATGTAACTCTCAGAAAATTTTATCCTGAAAATTATTGAAATGTAAAATGTTGGATAACACAAAAACTTATGAAGCACTCTTTTAGATGGTACATGACCAAAAATGTTTGAAAACTACTGTTTTGGTAGATTAAGTGGGACAATGACCACTAACTAATGGAGGGAGATTTTACCATAAAAATTATAAGGATAACAATTTTGTCAAACGCCTTAGGAAGAAAGACATACTTTTTCACGGTTTTCCTCAAGGTAGTAAATAAGCATTTTACAGCTCAAGGATGTATGAGATTTATCTTTTTTGTGGAGGGGGGAGAATGGTTGTAACTATGAGATAGTAATAGTCTGAAAAAATCAGGGTTTTAATTTCATCTATATGAAAATCTATGTTCACAGCTATAACTACCATAACTTTCCCTCAGTTTATACAAGCCAAATTCTCTTTCAAAATACCTGAATCCATCTGAGCCAAGAGTAGGAAATTTAGATCTACGATATAATACATCTGATGTAAAGGAATGTACAGGTACTATTGTAATGCTCTGCTGTCCTGAATAAACAATGCAGAACACAATTTAAAAAGTGACTGAAATGAGATAGTATTTTAATGTCTTACACTTAGGTTATTTTTCAATGTGCATAATTTTGAAAATAAATTTTAATAGCAAAGCAGGAAAAAACAATTATTTCCATTCTACAAATGACATGTGTTTAACTGAATCTCATAACTTATTTATTCAAATACTTTAGGGAAATAATTAAGACATTTTAATTATACATTTTCTTAAATCCACAAATTTATTTAAATATATAATATAAATATTTATGTACCAATTAAGAGTTTAAAAATCTTCCTAAGGTATCATTAGAGTAAATACTAAAAGATTTTATTTTTTTTACATTCTTTTCTTTCCTAGTTATTTAGTTTTTATATTACAGTTTACATTGAATATTATTTTGTATTAGTTTCAACTGTACAGCAATGGTCAGAAAATCATATACTTTACAAAGTGTTCCCCCTGATATTTCCAATCCCCACCTGGCACCATACAGAGTTATTAACTATATTATTGACTATATTCTTTATACTGTACTTTACATGCCTGTGACTATTCTGTAACTCCTGATTTTTCTTCTTAATCCCTTCACCCTTTTCACCCAGACCCTCAGTTCCCTTTCCCTCTGGTGATCATTAGTCTGTTCTCTGTACAAGATTTCATATCCAATAAACTTCATATTAATTACCAATGATTCTTGACCATCTAATATCAGCATTATGTTTTCTACAATTCAAATCTAAATGTAAAATCTCAAAACAGCAAATGCAAATTATTTATGTACATGGCAATATGTTGAACACTTCTATAATTGTAAACCAAGGATTCTTTTTCATTTAGTAATAATGAGAAGAGAAAAAGCAACTACAAAATTTGTACAAATGTAACTCATTGTCTAATGTTCCCCCAAAAGTGTTGTCAACTGGGCTTATAAGCAACTTCATCATTAGTGGAGGTGCTAACAGAAAATTACCTTTAATTCCTGGCACAAAATTTCATCTCATTAAGAACCATTAAGAACAAGCTATACCAAGAAAATAATCTGCATCACTGAAATAGCAAAAACAAATAAGCCAAACTTAAAATAGAAGCCATCATACTAGTGGATTCTCAGAGGATATCCCAGAATGAAAAGGTTAGTTATGTAGAACAGTCACCAGTAGAGCTTGGAAACAATATGCCAACTAGTAGATGAATCAGAGAAATACAGGAATGAAGAAAGGAAAACAGTCAATAACAAAACCTCATTTATGTTTTATGTCTTATAGAATTAAGAAGGTGAGTCACAATTGAAAGGGACTAATGCCCACCCACAAACAACTGAGGTAGTCAACCCAAGAATTTACAGTGGGAACTTTGAAGAGGAGTGTGAGGAGGAGCTCCATCCCAAGGGTCCCCTCTGGCCACCACTGAAGAGAATAATTCTACCAAGACATGATCTGCTTCGGGAAAGGTAGCCAATCTCTCAAAGGAGAAGGGCCTTAAGCCTGTTCCTCAGTGGGCTTTTATTGGGTTCAATTTGCATGGGAATACAGGGCATATAGGTAATTCTATCATCAATCATTGTAAGGCAGTAAGGATCAAACAACAGATAACATTCAAAGAACTATGAGGGCTTATTCTGAGTCAGGGTCAGTTAGCTAAAGGGCCATAAAACTTTGGGAAAATAAACTTATTCTATGCTTAGACCCTTATCATTGAAATCGAGGGTATTTTTAGCCAAGCAGGTTTCACAGGATTTTATGCATTCTTTCTTAGGCCTGATCACCCCAGGGAACCCACCCTTTCCAGAACAGGGCCACACCCACCTCCAGCATTGTTTCAGGCTTAAGTCAGGCAGGGAAAGTAAGGCAGCCAAGAGATTAGTAGACTTCTTACAGACAGAATGAGGTCTCAGGCTATGTCATAGCCAAGGGGCGAAGGTCCATCACCCCCTTTTTCTATAGTCCGCCAAGACCTTCCCTGAGGACCCCTTTGTGACCATGCCTGTCTTAGATGGTCTCTCCTTTGAGGAATCTTACCCATCATTGGCTAACCGGTCATCTGCCTGGGGCCAAGCAGGGTGAGGTGAAAGGGGACAGAGGCGGCACCCCTACCATGGAGATAAACTTTGTCTCCTTAGTGGCTTATGGTCCCAAAGTCTCTTTACTCTGCCTTAGCCATGGGGGTTACAGTTCCTGAAACCAGGAAGGGTGGTTCCCAACAGAAGAGAGTCTCATGAGTATAGTAAAAAGCATGAATTGCAGGAAAGGTATTAGAAAGACCCATGGTCGGGAAAGCCTAAGTATATTTAAGATAATTACCTATCTTCCAATATTGTTTGCTTAGGTTACAAATTATTTTAGAGAATTGTCAACTTACTATGTCAATAACCAAATTAATATTGTTTTAGGTATCTTATATTCACTAATATAAGTAGGTGTAAAAATTTCTTCTATTTCAAATTTTCCCAGAGATCAGGAAATTGTCAAAGGAGGATATGCCAACCTTGCTCTATTCTATTAGGTTAATTATCTGAGGAAATTAAAGAAAATACGCTTAGACTCCTAGTAGAGTGAGTTTTGGTTCATATTGTCAACATCCTCAGCACAACTCATACTGTTTCAATATGGAAATGATGATTTGATCATTGTTGCTTGCTAGCACCTTAGGAAGCAGGATCTGGTATACATGAGAAAGAGGCTAAGAAGAGGGATTTACCGGTAGTAATGAGGAAAACTTTCCCAGTTAATTCAATTCAGTACATTTCTTTCCTGTTATTCTGACAGCAATAATGCCTTAGGCTGTTATATGACAAATAAATCCAGTGACTAAATATTGATGAGATGGGACTGATAGAGCCATTATTTCTCTCCAATATACTGCTAGGAGCAAACATCTCAGATCCTTGAGATGATTTTCTCAACACCCATGGGACTCTTGGAACTTCCACGACAACATGGTGACACCAAGATGCCCCTATGTGGGTCACATGAGGAGGGAGGAAACAGCCCTGGAGAAAGACTTGACAGTGCTTTTCTGGGGGAACAGGGAAAGGGGCAAATCTGTGTATGTACACTGCATTGGGAAATGAAGTCAAGACAGGAAGTAATGCTGACTGCACATTTAAGTTTAGAGATCCAAATTGCACTTTCTTAATTAAATTCTGAGAAAGAAAAAGAGGAAAGAATTCCCTAAAGGTAAAGTATAAAAGACAAGTGAGCCTCAGTTTCATAAAGAGTAATCTGCAGAGACTTGAGTTATGTATTTAGAAAAAGAAAAAAATTACACACAATTGTTACAACTTTATAAAATCTAAGAGCATTTTTAAGTTTCTTATATTTATTTTTACTTCCATTTGTTTTGTGGTAGGAATTTCCATCAGTACACTTGAAATTTTACCTAAACTTGTCGGAAAGATGTATAGTATACTAAGTACTAGGATAAATGAGGAGATATAAATGTCCTTGCCTTTATTAATTTATTGAACAAAAATTTATTGTGTATTTACTGTCTGCCAAATTCTGGAGATTTAGAGAAAAACAAAGCAGATCAAGTTCCTGATTTCACCAAACTTACATTTAATGAGGAAAAGAGAAAAAATCAGGGAATCACATTTAAAAAATGTATAGAAATTGTGGCAAATGATGAGAGGAACACCGATGTATGGCAGGGTCTGTGAGCCTGTTTGCAGGACCAGCCTAGGGGATGGGGCGAGGTTTGGGAAGATCACATCTTATTGCAGTCTAAATTGGAAGGCGAACATCCACAAATCCAGAGGCAGTAGAAGTAGCTACAAAGAAGGAAGGAATTAATAATGAAGAAACTTGAAATACAAAAGGCTTGACAAGCTTCTTGGTCAAGCTTTAAAAGCCTGAGTGACTTCACACTGTAGACCTGTGTCGATGATGAGAGACATGATCAGGTCAGCCATTTCTTGGGAGCTCAGGGTGGCTGGGGCACTGAGATGTGGGTGCGATAGACAGATGTCTAGGAACCTAGAGTACCAAGGTGAAGCAATTGATAGGATTGTGATTAAGCAAAACTGCTGTTTGATTTAGTCACATACCACCTCCACTCACACTATGCTCAAATGCCATTTGTCAGTATAGATTTGGATGAAAGGGGAAAAAATGCAGTGATAGGAAATTTGACAATAAAAAATATATAATTTTCCTCTGAAAAAAACAAGTTTCATAATCTATGACTTTTTACTTTACCTGTGCTTCACATTAAAAAAAAAAAAAAGAAAAACTTAAAACTTGCAGATGAGTTTAACATGAAGGTGGGTGTCAGAGTTCCGTGCAACAGTATGAATGCACAAAATCTATAGACCAGTAACTCTTAATTTTACCTACTGCCAAAACAAATTGAATACAAATAAAAATGAGTATGCTCTCTGTCTTTTCTGCCACGCGTGTGAGGTCTGGCTTTCTCCTTCAACATCAATATGGAATACTGTCCTCTTTTCTTGCTAAATCGTGGCTTAGCTTCCCCTCTCTTCCTAACTAAGGTAAGATCCTATTTTTTTTTACCTGCACTATGCTTTATATCCCCATACTACTGTAGAATCATTTATTTTCTCTTTTATAAAGTCTGTCTGCCTTAAGTGAGACTGTGGGGCACGCAAAGGCCAAACCGCTTGTCTCTCTGGCCGTCATTGTGCCGCAGGTGTTTCTGAAGGGGCTGGCAGGCCCACCAAACAGTTCATTCAGTATCTGACCAAAAGGTATCTGACCAAAAGGTCACTCACTTGGTATGTGACATTTTTATCTTTTCTTTCTGTTTTAAGTAATTGACCAAAACTTAGTAATTGACCAGTAATACTATAGACACTTATAATTATTCTGTTTTTGAAACAATATTGCCACTAAAAGGAAACAAAAATATATATTTCCAAGCTCAAGTCAGAAAGCACAGGAGACTTAGCATTTTAGACAATGAATTATCCAACATTTCAATATATCAGTGAGTCTTCTGTGCTCTTTTTGAGTTTTATTTTCCTTGAAATATTGGAAAAGAAATGTTTCTCTCTTCTCTTTCGTTTATCTCCCAATACATCCAGTGATTCAAAATAAGGAACTTGCCTGCACTCAGTTTTATCATCTCGTGGCTGAAGCAGAGCAGAATCATTAAATGTGCATCTCCTGTCTCCTGTTGCTTTGTTCATCCTGAAAAGGCACAGAGCCCACCTCTGATAGAGCAGGCTTTAAAGGAAAATACATTATTACCTCTGAAGGAAATTCAAAGAGTAAACGTTAACTTTCTTTATAACATTTCAAAATTCTTAAAAAAAAATACACACACACACACACACGCATATATATATATATATATATATATATATATGCCATCAAATAAGGCATCACATAACAAGCTATCCTTTCTGGGAGACGAGACAGCGAGAAACTGTGAATATAGGAAACTCAAATGTCAAGAATGTTTGAGGTTCAGACAGTGAGAACGTTTTTCAAGAGAAACATTTTCTAAACCAGTTCTTGAAAGATGCTCTTCAGAGAAGAAAATTTTTATAGACAGGGATGTTTAAAAAATATTACATAATATCCCCCTTGCTTAGATTAATGATACATAGGTAGAGGTTAAATACTCTGAGAAGTACCTCGGGAAAGAAATGTTTTTAATTTTCGTGACAGAATAATTTATTGAAGTTTTATTTCATTTTTTAAAATGTTCTGCAGTGTCTGCTCTTCCTTATTCAGGCTAGTACCCAGAGCCTCTCTGATTTCTTTTTTCCTGGCTCAAAGCAGAAGATTCTGTAAGTGATTCATTTTGCTTCTCTTTATCTTTTTGTGAAGGTCTAAGGTTATTAAAGAAAGGGTGTGAATGTCAGAAAAGGGAAAGAGAGTTTTGAACAGAGACATAAATAAGAAATTTGTCTGGACTAGGAACCAATCCTGAAATCAGCAAGTCGTGGGCGTAACAAAGGTGCCATGACATCACTCATGACACATGACAAAACCCAGAGAGCAATGGCTGCGTGGTTCCACCCTAGGTTCCAGGTGCCAGAGCCTTAAACATTAGAAAAATAGAAAGTCCTGTGGCTCAAACCTGGCACAAGGCCAGAGTGGGGATTAAATGATCCGGGACAATGAGGGTGTCTGCAGTTGTCAAGATGGGCAGAGCATGGGCAATAATCATTGCACTTTTCACTAAACTTCTTATGCATAAACTTCTTATGCAACCTGGGATTACAGGTAAGCAGTAGAGAGATCATGGTAATGGCCAATACTGAATTCCCTGCCAAACTATAAGGCAGGTACCTCAAATATTGAGTTTAATTTGATTTTTAAAATAGGTAAATATAATGTTTCTTGTATACTGTTGTTTATGAAATTAAATTCAAACTACTAGAGATTCAAATACATATTTTTTTTTTTTTAATGTTCGACTATTGACTCATGAAACATATTTGAGATTGCAGCTCTGTAGCACTGTTACAGAATGGACCCATGGTGGGGGCGGAGGGATTCCAGATATGAGGTCTCTGCCACTGTGGATTCTTTTCCCACTGCCAGGTAGAAATTGTGTCTCTCAATGGCGGAGTTTGCTAAAAAGGAAAGGAACTATTTATTCAAAAGTTATACAGGTTTAGCGTAATGACAGAATGTTGCCCTTAAAATCCCAAAGTCCCTTAAAACACCCACACCCACACCCACAGTCCTGCCTTCCCCTACCTTTGCCCAGTCAGGCCAGTCTCAGAACACGCCAGTCAGAAGTCCAGTCCTCCAGAGGAAAAGGAACAGAAGTCTGCAGCAAGGTTCTCCCGGCTCCTCCCAGTCATCTGTGCTGGGCTGGGCCGGTTTTCCGTGGTCCCAGCACCATAAACTGTGTTGCTGATATCTCCAATTCTTAATCCAAACCCCGTGGTACTTCCTCGTGGCCCGCCAGCAAGAGTCCTTTCGCACCTTTCCTACCACTCAAGGTCTCCCACCGTCTTCTCATTGTCCTGCATTGTCTTTCCTGTATTCTTCCGAACCACTAAGAGAGAACTCTGAATGACTGCTACATCTCGCATTCCTGCTTCCTAAGCCATGTGGCTCAAACCCCCAAAACTGCATGGTTAGAACCCGTGTGGCTGCCGCGCTTGGGTTAAATCCCTGCTTAAATCTTCCTCTGCAACCCCATCTCCAACTCCTCCTATAATCAGCCGCACCTGCCAGCACTGGGGTATTTTCAGCCTTTCTCAGCTGCCACAGTTAGTCCAGGCAGGTGTGGACCTGTGGAGTGGAGCCAACCATCCCCAAGTCCTCACGAAGGCGCTGTAGGGGGAGCTGCCTCCCATTTACATCCTGGGTTAAAGTCACACCCATCTCCCTAGCTAGCCTGCTTTGGATATGCAAAACAAGAGTTTTTGCATATCAGGTATGAAGCTGGCCAGCTGCTGGTATGCAAAGTAAGTCTCAAGGGCCTAGCTACATGTGTCCCATCTTCTGGTCCAGATTTGTGGGCTATCCTATATGTTTATATTTCCTGGACACCCCGAGTTCTGGACCATGTTTCAAATCCTTCCTTTGAGGAGGCCCTGGCTGCACCCCATTACAGCACCTCACGGAAAGCATCTACTGTTAGAAAGGTACGTTGCCATAGTGAAGCAGGCCTCTTCACTTCCACTGGTCAATGTAAGAAACATTCGAACCTGTAGAGAATTTTTGGTGAATTTATTTGAGCTGAACTGAAGATAATCACCAGGAAGCAATACCACAACAAATTGAGAAATGCTCCAGAAATGGCAGTTTAGCACCTTATTTTATACAAACAATCACAGGAGGATCCATAAGGGGGTTACCTGGATCCACTGGTGATAGATTAGGGAGGTGAGAGAAAGCAAAGCAGGGGAACTTCTGGGATTGGATAAAAGGTAAAACGATAGATACATACTTCTTTTACATCGGTGGGTAAGGGATAGTTAACAGTCAACAATTCACATGATATAATAACAATGAGGGGGTTTGTTGTCTCAGCTAGTGCCCAAGGCGTTTGGGAAAAAGGGATGTTACCTTGACATTCCAAACGTAGGTTATCCAAGATGCAAAAAGACAACAAACAGGCTTAATTAAGATAAGATTGATCTCTGTTAGGGAAAAATACTGGCCTAGGACATGACTCTCCACCATGAACTGCTATTAGTTAATACATTTTAATTTTAGACCATCCTTTGTGGTTACATTAGGTCTGAGTTTATAAGGCTGCCTCACAGGCCTCCCCTGGGCTTGTCAGGTTAATATGTGGTTGTAGGGTAAGTGGAGGCAGCCTGGCTTCCTTGCCCAGGTGTCTGGGTAACTCAGGCAAGCAGTGTTCCCATAGCTTTGGAGGGCCCTGATAACTAGTGTTCTCATAGCCTTGAGACTGGGTCCAATAAACCGTTCCCATAACACGAAGTGGGCTCGCCTGCGCAGAACTGTGTTATGTCACATAAGGTTTTGGCAGTTTTCCGGCTTTGTTCCCCTCCAGTACTTAAACAAGTAGGGGCTTCCCACTAGTTAGACACGCAGCTTGTGGCATTCATGGCTCGCCCACCCGTGAATAAAGGCATGTCAAGCATTCCCATGGTTCCACGAATTTTCTTCCTTCTCCTGGAGGCAAGAGTGGACCTGCCCAGCCTTGATCAGTTGTAACACAGCGGTTCCTTTTCCTCCTCACACTCAAGGAGCAGGTACACATATTCTAATCAGGCAAATGGTGAGACCCAGCAGACTGCAACCCCTGTAGCACCACTTATTTTCCGAATACCCTAGTGTCTGGGAAGACTGTCCTCTCTGCTGCCAGCAAGACGTCTCTGTGGGCCAAGCAAAGGAGGTCCTTTGCTTTGATGTGCCCTTGAAGTAGAGACCTTTTCAACAGGGAGAATTTGGCTCGGGTTAAATATTCTGAAACAAAAGACATAGTTAGAATATGTCTGAGTTTACAGTTAGCAACACTAACACTGGAGTGGGAGACCTCTGGATTCAAACCTTAGCTCTGCTGCTTAATTAGTATGAGTGAGTGATTTCAGTTTCTTCATCCATAAAATGGGAATGATAATGTCAACATAAGAAATGCCCAAACCTGTAAGAATTTTTATGAATTTTTTTGAGCCACATGAATGATAATTGTGAAAACACAAGATCTCAATGTATTGAGAAAACTACCAGTTTTGCACCTCATTTTATACATAACAATCAAAGGAGGAGGCATAAAAGGGTAACATGAAATTCGTTGGTAACAGATTTGGGAGGTAGGAGAAAGCAAAGCAGGTTTGGGTGGGATGGCCATTTCAGGGATTGGATAAAAAATAAGAAAAATAGACACACATTTCTTTTCCTCAGGGTGGGTGGGTATGGGATAGTTAGGAGTTAACAATGAACATGATACAGTAACAGTGAGCGGCTCTGTGGTCTCCTGCTCTGGTGGGAGATTGTGCCCTAAGGAGTCTGGAAAAAGGAAATTACCCTGACATTCCAAAGATATGTTACCTTAGATGTAAAAAGACAATAGATAGGCCGGGCTGAGAAAGATAGCACTTCAGACACGCTCACCTGCTGTGACCTGCTTTTTGTTACAACGTTTTGAATTTCAGACCATCCTATGTGGTTACTTCGAGTCTGAGTTTGTAAAAGGCCACCATGCAGGCCTCCTCTTGCCTTGTCAGGTTTAGTGTGTGGGCCCTTTTCGGTCCACATTAATAACACTTCCCTCATTGGATTATAATGAGGATCAGCAGTTATGTGAAGTGCTTAGAAAAGTACCCGGCACATATTAATCACTGTGAATTTCAGTTATGTGTTTAATTAACAAGGACAAATAAATTACATCGTTTCAGAGCCTTGTATCTTCTTTCCATGCCTCTGTTTTTATTTCAGACTGCTCTAGGGTAAAAATGAAAATGCCTGAAGGTCTTTTCTGTTACCTTTGTGTAAACTAAATCTAAATATACTTTTATAATCAATATATGCTGAATTCTAGGTAAAAGGTGCACTCTAGATAAAAGCAGAAAGTCAAAAGTGGTATCAATTTATAAATTCAGATGCATAGATGGGTCTTTCTATGAGCAATATTTAAAATTAAATCAGTTGATATTAAATCAAAGTCTGGAAAGCTTCTGAAAAACAGTGCAATACTACACAGTGGAAATCACATTTGAGTACAGAATGAGAGATTCCAAAGGCTATTTAACACTTTTCAGGGCAATTGCAGTGCATCATCACAAAGAAATTTTGTCCAGGTGGTGCAGTAACGGTGATTCATGGGGGAAGTTCACAGCTCACTGGCCTTCACTGTGAATTTCCATATGTGAAGTGATTTAAGTCTATTACACTGAGCAGACTGAACTTATATTTGTTATTTATTCTTTATTCTTTTAGAGCTTTCTGAATTTCCCTTTAAAACTACATTTTTAAATAGTAAAATATTTAATACTCTAAAATCAGAACACTTACTATGACTTTATAAAAGGAAGCCAAACTATGAAAATGAGAGGTAAGCCTTTTGAAGATGGTTATATTATTGTCTCAAACCTTTAATATTAAATAAAGCCAGTGATTCATGCTTGGCAAATATGCCGATTTAATTGAAAAATACTTTTGTTTTCAACGAAATTTTCTTTTTTTTTTTTAAAGATTTTATTTATTTATTTTTAGAGAGAGGAGAAGGGAGGGAGACAGAGAGGGAGAGACACAGCAATGTATGGCTGCCTCTCACATGGCCCTCACAGGGGACCTGGCCCGCAACCCAGGCATGTGCCCCGACCGGGAATCGAACCGTGACCGTCTGGTTCTCAGCCCGCGCTCAATCCATTGAGCTACACCAGGCAGGGCCAACGAAATTTTCTTTTAACGTGTTGTGGCACAGCATCTCCAAACCCAAACTGGAGAGCTGCTTAAGTGTTTGTAATATTCCAAAAACAGAAAAACAACAAACAAACAAACAAACAAACACCCCGGGGACTGACAGACGTGGGCGCGCCGTTTATTACTCACATTACAGGGGAGGCACAGATGGCAGCAGGTCGGTGTGCGACAGACTGCACTTCCTCTGGTCTCAGACAGGTTATAAGGGGTCCCAGAGAAAGGAGGCACCTGTCCTGCGTGTAACTCTAAAAGCACATTACCTCAGTGTGCACAAAGGTCAAGAAGCAGTCACAGGACAAGAAGCTGCTCCCAAAAGAAGATAAGGAGAGAGTTACAGTCCAATCCCCAAGCAATACACATTCCTTCTGGCCCCTGGCCCTGGGGCCAGCCTCAGTGATGGGAGGGGCAAGGGCCATGTCCACTGACCTCACACATGTACACATCTCCTGAGATTTAAAGGGGAGGAAATAAATTAAAAAATCAAATTTAAGTAAAATTTACTTTTTAAATTCCTTTCCTATTTAGAGATACCTATATTAACCAATTTTCCAAGCTTTTGGGGGGAAGTATTTCTAAAACAGAAAATTGAATTTTTTTCTACAAATATCAAAACAGTTGAATCTTACCAATAAGATTTGTTTTTTTCGTACCAATTCTAATTTCTTGCATCATAAACAAATATAAAAGAAAAAAATGAAGTGTTAATCAGTAGAGGTACTCCAAATTTTTAGTTATAAGGACTAAGTCATGGGGGAAGTATAAAAACATATTAGAACAGTTTATCTTGCTTTTCTGACATCTGTTACATGTTCAAATTTGGAGGAAAAATACTACATAGGTTTCAGTTGCTTTATGCTGTGCTATTCCCTAAATCTGTTGATAAAAGATGATGAAAATGAAATTTCATTAATATGATACATGCTGATTACGGAATTACTGAAAATGTGGTGTTATTCTTAAGGGCTCAGCAATGCACAATAAGAGTGTGGAGAAGGCCGAAAGATAGATGGCAAATGCCTCTTATATTTACTTAGGAACATCGATTTCAGGAGAGCTCCGTTTATACCAGTTTATGAAGTGTGTCTGGAAAAAGTCCAACTATTGTTAATGTAATGAGAATATCTTGTGTGACGTCACTGTAGTCCGGCAGCCAAGGACAGCGGACTGGAGTGGCCCTGCCTGAACAATGACGACTTCACTGTTCTGTCAGTGGGGGTGGTGGGCACTGTTGAGCGAGCGTGTGTGCTGTGTGGCTGTCACATTCAAAATGAGTGAATAGAGCAACAAATCTGCACCAAATATTGCATTAAGCTTGAACATTCCTTTATGGAAACTAGTTGGATGATTCAGAAGAGTTTCTGAGAAGATGCCATGAGTGTAGCACAAATAAAAGCTTCCGAGATGGTAAAGAATCTGTTGAAAGTGACCCACATTCTGGGAGGCCTGCAGCAAGCAGAGCAGCTGAGAAAGTTGAATGTGCACGGGCTGCAATCAACAAAGACTGACAACTGGCACTCGAGAACTAGAAGCTGATCTGGGGATTCCCAAAACTGCTGTGTCTGAGATTTTGACACAGGATCTTGGCATGAAACGTGTCCCGGTAAAATTCATCCACAGCTTCTGCTACCACAGCAGAAGGAACATTGTGCTGCAGTTGCTAATGACTCGATTCAAAATGTTACCAATGAACTTGATTTCTTCAAGAAGGTCATAAGCAGAGATGGATTGTGGGTCTACAGCTACAATCTGGAAATGAAGGCCCAATCATCCTAATGGAAGTCCCCTGGTTCTCCACTCCTGAAGAAGGTGCTGCAAAGTCGCAGCAAGATCAAGACCGTGTTAACTGTGTTTTTTGATTGTGTAGGTATTGTCCATTATACCCCTCCAGGCCGAACAATTAATAAGGAGTACTACCTTAATGTTCTTTATCAGTTGAGAGATGCAATAGAACAAAAATGGCTGCAGTTATGGGCCACCGGTGATTGGCAGCTTCATCATGACCATGCAACTGCTCACACATCACATTTTGTGCAGAGGTTTTTGGTGAAACATCAAATCACTCAGGTGACTCAGCCCCTCAATAGCCCAGATTTGGCACTCTGTGACTTCTGGCTTTTCCCAAAACTAAAATCACCTTTGAAAGGGAAGAGATTTCAGACCAT